>JACXGI010002968.1:0-36564 GCA_016801175.1 Esox masquinongy
ATATATATATATATATATATACAGTGGATATAAAAAGTCTACACACCCCTGTTAAAATACCAGGTTCTTGTGATGTAAAAGAATGAGACAAAGAGACAAATTCATGTCAGAACTTTTTCCACCTTTAATGTGACCTATAACGTGAACAATTCAATTGAAAAACAAACTGAAATCTTTGAGGGGGAAAAATAAAAAATAAAAAACTCACAATAACCTGGTTGCATAAGTGTGCACACCCTTACACTAATACTTTGTTGAAGCTCCTTTTGATTTAATTGATTTTACAGCACTCAGTCTTTTTGGGTAGGAGTCTATTAGCATGGCACATCTTGACGTGGCAATGTTTGCCCACTCTTCTTTGCAAAAGCGCTCCAAATCTGTCAGATTGCGAGGACATCTCCTATGCACAGCCCTCTTCAGATCACCCCACAGATGTTTGGATTCAGGTCTGGGCTCTGGCTGGGCCATTCCAAAACGGTAATCTTCTTCTGGTGAAGCCATGCTTTTGTGGATTTGGATGTGTGCTTTGGGTCGTTGTCGTGCTGAAAGATGAACTTCCTCTTCATCTTCAGCTTTCTAATGGACGCCTAAAGGTTTTGTGCCAAAATTGCCTGGTATTTGGAACTGTTCATAATTCCCTCCACCCTGACTAAGGCCCCGGTTCCAGCTGAAGAAAAACAGCCCCAAAGCATGATGCTGCCACCACCGTGTTTCACTGTGGATATGGTGTTCTTTGGGTGATGTGCAGTGCAAAGAAAACAAATTTATATTCATTTTTCAACAACAAAATACTAATGTTTTAACTTAGGACATGTTCAGAAATGAATATTTGGTGGAATAACCCTGATTTTTAATCACAGCTTTCATGCGTCTTGGCATGCTTTCCACCAGTCTATCACATTGATGTTGGGTAACTTTATGCCACTCCTGGCACAAAAATTCAAGTAGCTAGGCTTTGTTTGATGGCTTGTGACCATCCATCTTCCTCTTGATCAAATTTTTTCAATGGGGTTCAGGTCGGGAGATTGGGCTGGCCATGACAGGGTCTTGATCTGGTGGTCCTCCATCCACTCCTTGATTGACCTGGCTGTGTAGCATGGAGCCATTGTCCTGCTGGTAAAAACAATTCTCAATGTTGGGGAACATTGTCAGAGCAGAAGGAAGCAGGTGTTCTTCTAGGATAACCTTGTACTTGGCTTGATTCATGCGTCCTTCACAAAGACATATCTGCCCGATCATCACCGATCCTCCACCCAATTTCACAGTGGATGCGAGACACTGTGGCTTTTAGGCCTCTCCAGGTCTCCGTCTAACCATTAGACGACGAGGTGTTGGGCAAAGCTGAAAATTTGACTCGTCAGAGAAGATGACCTTACTCCATTCCTCTACGGTCCAAACCTTATGGTTTTTTTGCAAACTTCAGCCTGGCTCTTCTTTGCTTCTCAATGATGAAGGGCTTTTTTCTAGCTTTGCACGACTTCAGCCCTGCCCCTATGAGCCTGTTTCGAACCGTCCTCGCCGTGCACTTCAACAGAGCTGCTGTTTGCCATTCTTTTTGTAGGTCACTTGATGTCATCCTACTGTTGTTGAGTGACATTCAAATTACTTGACGGTCATCTTGGTCAGTGGACAGTAGTTTTCGCCCTCTGCCAGTCTGTAGCTTTGTTGTCCCCAATGTCTGTTGCTTGACCTTGTTCGTATGAATCTTTGAAATTTTCAGGATGGAAGCAACCTGACGCTCACTGTATCCCTCTGCCAGTAAAGTCAGAATTGAACCCTTCTTTTCCTTACTCAAAGCTTTTCTTTTCAACTCTTTTATCATGCTGAATGGTTATTTTTTTATTCAAATTACCTTTGAGGTACTACTTGCACTGTTTTTGCCATCCAGCTGGTCCTATTGCAAGAGGATATTGATGACCACAGCAGTGGTTTTTATACTCTTTCTCGTTAAATTAGATTTGGTTCAGGTAATCACCTAATCAGTACCTCATTAAGTAAAATGAGGTGTGCTTGTGTTGGAATTTAACAGACACTGGAATGGAATGGCTGCCATACATGTAGAGATGCTGATTTAAGAAAAATTAGGAGTGGTCTCTTAATTTTTTCCAGAGCTGTATATATATATTATTTTGATCTAAGTAATTCTATGTACATCTTAGTGATTATTCTAAACAAAAATAAACAAAATTAACAACATCCGGAGTAATTAAATATGTTAAGGTCATACTGTATCCAAGTGCTTGTGACAATGTAAATCATCAGAAGGAGCATGATCCCCTACTTCCTTTTCTAAACATGTAAGGAGCATTGCGGCATGTTTGCTTTGGCCTTGGCTAGGCTGGTCTTGAGGAAGTGCTTCAGCTCTGTAAGAGGTACAGTTCTAATGAAACTGGGATGGTTGCCATGTTAAATCACCCTGTGGATCCTAATGCTGGACACATCTGACTGCTTCACGGGAGATTTACCGGACAGCACCGGGCTAAATCACAGTGACCACTTACTCTGGAGGTGATGGAGATAGAGAGGACAGGAGCAGTTAGGGTACAGTGACCAGGGAAGGGAGGGTGGAAGGAGGTTGATTTGCCTGGTTACTATTGTCCAATATTCAAGGTAGAGTGAGAGAAGACATTTATGTGATTTCAAGATTTTTGTGTTACTAACAAGGACTGTGGGTAATGTTGCTCCATAGCTGTTGGAATAATACACATCTGTCATCAGAAGACATTCCAGTAGGCCCTGTCTTTGAGTGGGGGTGGGAAGTAGTGGGGACTGGGAAAATGACTGCATTGTTTTGTCTTTCTAATGACTTTCCCCAAAAGATCAGTTTTAGATCTAGTGTCTGGGTAAAGATCTCTTGTCACAGCAAGTGTTTTATGTGTGCCTACGAATCATTGGAATTTGATTAACTGTGGGTGTCTGGAGTTCTCTCAGTCAGAGATGTACTGTGCCTCCTAATTGCAGTTACAATAGAATCATAACGGGACATCACCTCGGAACCATTTAGAGCTCATGTCAGTTAATTTTGTTGTAGTGGTTTATACGTTGTTGCCTTGAAATCATTGTTTCTATCTAATTCAACAGAATTTGATTTGTGAAAAATGCCTGTCACTGTGATAGAACCAGACTATGGTTGCGGGGCTATAGCATTAATTTTACCTCAGGAGAGTGTCTAATATGTTTTGTTTCAGAGTCATTGAAGGCAGAGTGCATTTGACAGATGAGCATATTATCTTTCCTTGTCTAAAATTCCATATTAAGGTCTTTGAAATGGCATGAATTTCAAATAGAAATATTCAGCTGTATGGTTTGCACTTAAGCCTGACACATCCATTGTAATTTTGATATGGTTGGTTCAAATGGAATTCTTTATTTTCAGCTCAGAACACCCCTTCAATTTCTATAGTTGAATAACCTGTTTTTTCTTCTTCTCGTGGATGCACAGCAGTGCCAATTTAACAAAAATGATATATAATCTGTGCTTCCGTCAATGTCAAGTAAAATGACTTTTCAAACTGACAAATGATGGCAAAGTTACAGGTTGACCTCATCTCTTTATTTGGTATCAAATTAAATAGAAAGAAACCTAATTTTGGCAGTGTGTCATTTAAAAATATTGTTGTTTGAGGGCTCATTAGAAGAAATGGCTGAGAGACAAAACTGAAAGAACTGAAACAAAGTGGAGCTTCCTGATTGTGCCCTCTGTAATACTGTACATTGGAATCATACTGAACCCAGATGCCTGGTGCTGGGGGTTGGGGGGGTTGGGTCATTTATCCTGTCCAGCACCAGCCACAGACGTTTGTTCAGTGTGTCTGTGTGTACTAGTGTTTTGGATGTGTGCTGTTCATTTGTCTGCCCCGCGGGTCTTTTACAGACTCATGAATGGTCTTGACCTGCACGAGGAAAACCGCCGTGAACCTCGCTATGTCTAGACGGCTTGTATTGCTTGTTTTTTCTTCTTCCTTGATTAAGGTCTAAACCGGGTTCTTCACTGTTTACCAGCCTGAGGTCAGCTTGTGAACCGCAGCAGCAAAACATTTAGTCTGGGTCTCTGTTTGTAATCAACATAAACAATCATTTCCAAACATTTGTTTTATTAGAAAAGGGCAATGTTATTATCAATATATGGTCTGGTGGGAATTGGAAAATGTTCCTACTAAAATGTACTACCCTGCATAAGGGTAGGATAATTAAATGTGTATATATTAGTTAGTTGTAACTTCTGAAGGATAAAGATAGTGTGAGAGAAAAAATCTGATTATTCTTACCTAATGGAATGTAAGGAATGTAAATCCTGGGTGGTTAAACTCACATAAATATCATGCTAACTTTATGGCTGTTCAGAAAGAGAATGACTTATCTAAATCTGTGAAATAATTGCTCAATATAGAAAGTAAATGTCTAAAAACCCTGTGGTAGCCAGACGTACTTCGTACTTTTCTGTTTATGTTCCTGGATGAAGAGTGTCTTTTTTTCTGGTTGGTGTGACTGGTTGGTTATTGATGTGTATATTTTGTTATGGTGCAACCTTGACTATGATAAATCTTAGATCTGGTGACAGTGCGTTGTGCCGTGAATCAAACATTGATTCAAGTCACCATGAGTGGATTTTTTTCTTGAAGTGCAGTCGGTATTTGAAAGGCAGTTAGTAGCTGCTCACAGGTCAGGCGCCTCACCTTCATTGATCCATATTGCATTCATGTTTTTTTTTTAGAGAACTGCCCTTATTCATGTTTAGAATCAAATAGCTATTCAGATCATAGAATGTCTTGTTAACTGACACCACATGGGCTCTTAAGTTACTTAATGAAGATGATGTACAGCATAGGCCTACCACTACACGATAAATGAGGCTATGTTTAAAATCATTGTCCCAACTGCATGCTAAAGGTCAGTTTGTTATTCATTCATCCTCTGGGTTGCTTGTGGGAGGAATGACTTATCTGTTAAAGCCATCAGGCTAGTCTTTTTTCCACATCCATGGCCCATATCCATGTATGTTTTCATTTCTGGGTTTTTTTCACTCCTTGACAGTCTACAAGCTGTGAGGTTCTAATTTTTCACTGTAATAGTTTTTTCAGTGTAATTTTTCAGAGCAATTCAGGACATACTGTATTAACGTGGAAGTGGCCTCTACAGTAAAACATTCTGCTCTGTCAGGCTTCCTGCCTGTCCCTCTCGTATTTTCTCTCCTTCCTTGGACGTCTCAGGTCTGAAGGAAACAAACCAAAGAAAATCTATCCTGCCTTTTAACACACGACTGATGGCTACAATGGGGGGAAAAATAATATATTATCCAAATTACATTGTGTCATCATCCTCAATTAAGGAAGTCATTCATTTCTTAGTGGATGTCCACGGATACGTATAGTTACCAGGGAAACAGCATGTTTTATTAAAGCCTGTCTGTGGTGGGGCCTCTCGTCCTTCTCACGATTGCATTACAGAGACAGAGGTCCAGGAGATGTTGCTACGCAAGACCACAGAGGTGTTAATACTTCACTAATGATCTGGCGGGTCTCACATTAACCAGGGAGACGTGATGACACTCAGCCCTTCAGACAGAACAGGGATGAACAGTAGGCGACGGAACATTCTATTTTTTCTTATCAATGGAAGGTTGCTGTCAGCCGAAATAAAAAGCAGTGTCCACTTTGGGTTACATTAATCCAAATGTCACGTTGGGCTTGGCCAGCCATCACGATTCATGCCCAAAATTGTATTTCATGTTATGGATGGCTGTTTAAGTTGGATTCCTTATTTGAGAATAATAATCCGTCTTTGGGTCTGTCGTGGTGAAGTCCTGTCTTAGTGTCAGGCCTGTATTGATCCCCTGAAGTACACATGCAATGTCAGACTGATGCTTGTTGGAGAGCACACACACACACACACAGACCAAACATACATACACCTTTGAGGCTGTGCTTGTTGCTGGACAGGACAGGTTACCCTCTAGAGGAGTGATTGAGCACCACGCCTCTGGGCTTTGGCATTGAGCAGATATAATGTAGCGTTTAAAATTGCGCCCTGCCACCCTGATGAACACAGGCAAGATGAAAAATGTATGTTGCTCCATCAATCAACGGTCTGGCGCACGACCCCTTTAAGGTGCACTCTGTACCGTTCCCCCCCCCATACACATTAAGCATCAGGATTAAAGTGTCTGATGAGGGCACAGCTCTCAGGGACAACTAAACAGTCCGCTGGCATATGTCTGAGCAGGACCTTCATCACTGTTCAACGACTTTCCACAACTCCCTGCCCGTGAGAGCAGGAGTGGATGTATCCAATAGGTCTGAGTCTATACAGCAGGTGAATGCAGTGTGTGTGTGTGTGTGTGTGTGTGTGTGTGTGTCTTCTGGATGGAATTACTCCTGTTTTTGTGAGGCATGACGATGGCATTATGGCATCATGCAAAAATCATGTACTGTGACGTTGCGTGTCCATTCGGTATTCTAAATGTGAAGCCGATTTTATGTTTTTAAAGCTTTTCTGTATGCTTTTCTATTCTAAACATTGGGAATGTCATGTATACTGCAACCAATGGAACCACTCGGAAACTGTTAGCTGATAGGAGAGAAAGACTAACCTCTTGCTAAGAATCTGGAGATGACTGCAGAAAACTCTGGATGAGGAGTCAGCATTAAACAATCATTTGTTTTGTCGACTTGAATGAAGGATAAGCTGAAGCACGATATGAATGTGAGTGGTGTCCACAGCAGTATTGATCGGAGGCTGGAGAGAACATAGAATGAGCCCAGCCTTGTCATCCATACTTCATATTTCAAACAGACAGAGGCCCACTTTGAAAAACCAACACTCTTCCTATCTAATAAAATACTCAGTAGCATTGGCAGATCCCCCAGTAGTTCACACACACACACGCACGCACACACATACACACACACACACACACACACACACACACACACCTGTTGGGCTTATCACTGTTGGAAATACACAGAGACTCCATTAACTGTATGTGGAACACATCTAGTGTGTCTGTGTGTGTTAATTAACCTTCCTGATTATGAGCTCTGTTGTATATTCTAAGGTGCCTTTGTAAGTATGTGCCTCATTAAAGCAGAGATTTCATGTCTTCATGTTACCCAGTCAAATGCTTTGCTCCTGTACAGAGATTGACTCCTACTCCTGTGCTCTAATTGCTAGCAGCATGCCAACACCACATATGAAAGTGACACATAACCAAGATACAAACTGGTATAACACTTCAGAGACATATCCACTGCCCAAGCCAACCCCAAAGGATGCTTTGTTTTGATTTTTTGACATTACACATTCTATTTATTTTTATTATTTTTATTTCACAGGATTATTAATTGCTTATATTGTGTTACTAGTTATATATCCTAAAAGCAGATGTTTGGCCCGTTTAATGTTCCTTTCTAGTGGTCAGTTAGTGGTTTTGTTAGGTCTATTTGATACCAGTAATAATACCAGTAATAATTACAGTAAAAACAACAATACTGTAGCCAACAAGACGTCCCTGCTGTGTCAGTTGTGTTTCTGCAAATGGAGCAAGACACTGCTTATTAATCAGTCTGTGTTACTTGCTGGATGAGTGAGGACAATTGTTTTGACGGTATAAGTATGCCGACGGACATTAACCAGAACGTTTTCCCAGTACCAAAAATCATAGGGTACACGGCATGAAATGCAGTAACCTCATTATCTGACCTATACCACTTAGTTCAGTAGTTTTAGACTTTTATAGGCTGGTGAATTTCAAAATAACTAGCGGCAGAGTGTTCCACATAGGCATCTGTAAAACTTTATTTTCTGCAGCTTGACTTGCTTTTCAGATGTTCTTCACAGTTCATTTGCCCTGGACATCTGGAGGAACAGCTGGAGCCATTTTGGAGCAATGGGCTCAGTCTCTGCTACAGACTGAGGCGGTTCCCTTCCCACACAGAGGCAGAACAAAACAAGGGACCAACATGGGCTCAGTACTGAAACCCTCCCTCTCACTCACAGAACCAAGGAAAATATACTGTACTTTTGATCTGCTTCCCCATGGATAGTTTTTGTGGACATTCCCATTGCATCTCCTCTCAACCAACAGCTTCACACCGTATTTAATTTAAATCCTGAAACAGTTTTATTGTGTTTATGTGCATTTTTATGATGTGACGGAAAGACGTCAAATACTGGTCCTGATTGTGACATGATGAACAGCCGTTCCTTTCAGTTCCGGATTGTAAATCCGATCTGTTGGGTTGATATGTCTGTCTTTGCCTGATACAGTAGTTGTGTATGGGTGAGGGATGATGTCTCTCCTTCCACAGTACCACGAGATGGGTGAGACTCTGGATAGAAACCTTATGGGCCCCGGCTTTACTCTGTAAAAAATACCTGCTGAACCTCACTTTCCACAGCTACTCTATAAGTCAGATGTGTCACACTGGCCCTGGGGGTGTGAGACACGGCCCCCCTCTCACTGGGACCTGTCCACCATAGGACTCTACTCATAATCACGCCAGTGTAGAATCCATTAGACTTGTATTGTCCATATATTTATTTTTTCATTTTACCGTTGTTGAGCCAGGCAAGTTGATGAGGAACCACTTCTTAACCCTAAGAAATTCGGGTTAACTGTCTTACTCAGGGACAGAACAACATAGCTTTCTCCTTGACAGCAGTCAGTCACCCTGACCACTAGGCCAAATTGCCGCCCCAAAACATATAGCTGCTCTATGTACAGCGTGTTTCTGGTGTTGTATTGTCAGTGTTACAGATGTATATATCTATGTATGATGTCACGTTATTAATTAGTTTCCCAATTCCCTTCCCCAAGGTCTGTTTCCAGCTGTGCTGAACCTAGCCTCCATGGCAGAGATAAGGACCAACGCCACCTGCGGAGAGTCAGGACCGGAGATGTACTGCAAACTGGTGGAGCACGTCCCGGGACAGCAAGTCAGGAACACCCAGTGTCGCATCTGCAACAACAACAGCGAGAGGCAGTTTGGTAACCATCACTACACTGTGCCTACATTAAAGTCCTTCAACACTTTGCCCTGGGTCAGCACGGTCAGTGCACAACTGTGGGACTAGCAGTGTGGAATACTGTCTACCTAGTTCAGCCCAGATTTAGAAAATCAATTTGCACATTATCTCATCAAAGCGCCGGCGCTGATCCTCGTCATTTGTCCATTCCAAAATCAATGGGCTCAGGCTATGAAACATAAGTGGCCTGAGATTGCTGAGGAGGGACATTTGAAGAGCTTTGTCTTGTGGGTCTGTAAGCACAGCCTGCGTTGGTGAGCAAAATCTCACTATCTCAGAGAAGACATCTTCGTGTGTAAATCACAACAATGTGCTGCGTGTACACAGAGAGGAGTCATGCCTCATTTTCCCGACAGGCACTCTGGCTTTTAACCTCAAAGCATTATCTGAGATATCCAGTCAGATGAACTGGTGTGGTTAAGCCGTGTCAAATGTAATCACCTTTTTCAAGAAAGAATCAACGACTTTCTCTACTACCCCCAAGTATCCACAGTGCATCCATTATAACCTTACCGCTTCGGAGCATCAGATGGTACAACTGGCTACTGTCCCAAATACCAACCTATTTGCTCCATGGTGGTATGGTTCATCATGCACAGTACTGCACTACCTAGGGAGAAGGGCGGCATTTGGAATGGCTATTAAAGCTTGGTGTACCAACAAAGCAGTGTAGGCCAGAGTCCAGGGAGAAGGCAGCACAGCTATCACAGAGTGGTGGGCCTGAGAGACTGTCTGACCTTGATCAGTGAATTACACAAGTCTCTCAGAGAGTGGTCATTACTATTCACTCCCAGTAATTTGAATCAAAGCAAGGGGGTATTTTATATGCTTTTAGTGAACAATTACTGCGCAAAGAGGACTTTGTGTATGGAAAAAAAAAGACAACAATACATGGACTCTTCGTCATGTCTTTTCCTGTTCATTTCTGGTCTGACTATTTTTGTTCATTTAGATTTAGCCAGGAATGGTGGGCACTCACAATATGAAATACTATATGTTCTCACCATATTAGTATGCAATTGTTTTTTTAAATTTAATAGAGAGACTGTTTGAGTCCATATTTTATCTACCCACATTTGAGAGCTGCACGGCTGGTAAGTAGGCATGTAGAGACAGAACTGAACATTACCATTTCATAAGCAGTTTCATAATCCTTATTATAACATCTGTGCTTTCACCTGTTGCAAGTCATCTGGTGATGACTGTTACAAATGTCTTGACATTTCTGCTGCCAGCCTGTACAGCAGCCAATTAATCACTCGACTTGTTCTTTAATTCCTATTGAAACCAAAATCATTGTGTGGCTCCTAATCTTTGCTTAAATGTCATATGAATGCCCTTCAACATGAACATGTAAGAATTAAGGTGACACGATTAGCATAACTTCTAATTAGAGACAATTATTTTGAAAGAGAAGCTTAATTTTGAACCAATTGGGAATGGTTTAAATGAATGATTTCTCCCATGAATGAGAGGAAAACTATTCAACAGAACAATCAGGAGGGCAACTTTAATCAATTTATTTCTGATTAAGACATAAGGCATAATGAATAGACTGTATCTTAAGAATATATGGTAATATAATAAATGTCATTATTGGAAGCACCATCATTTAACAGTTGAGCTAGAGATGACCAGGTGCACGGTTTAACATAAGCATCACATATGAATGTAATTAGTTTTCTTTGAAAATCACTCTGTACCTTCTTTATTGAGGAGGACAATTCTTAGGAGGTCCATTGAGTGATATTTAAAGACATTTGACTTTTTTAAATTTCATTAAAAAAAAAGTGATTTTGTAAGGATGTTTCTGCCCATACATGATAAAAGTAGGGACTAGATCACAGAGGACAGATGGGGGGCCTCCATTAGCGATGCTTCTTCATTAACAGGCTTCTTACTGTTGCCATGGTTTTTAACTCGCAAAGAAATATCTGAAATTAGTAGCCGAGGATTGACAGTGTTCAATCATCTGATATCCAGGAGCTCTTAAGTGACATTTCGCACCGCCAACTCATATTTCCTGTCTTCAAACACCGTATGAATTATAATGCTTTGTTATATCTTGTTATTCCTAGAGCGCCACCCGATTGAATATGCCATAGATGGCACTAACAGATGGTGGCAGAGCCCCAGCATTAAGAACGGCATGGACTACCATTACGTCACAGTCACACTGGACTTACAGCAGGTAAGAGGATGATTCTACACTGTTAGTGCTTTGCAGCTAACTCTCTGGTGGATGTCTGGCATGACAATAACCTTAGGAGTTGGCAAGGCAGCACAAACAGATTTTGGACATCCTTGGTTCCTTGGTGTTCTACGGCCGAGTAACTTTGGGTAATACTGAGTTCAAACTCAAGTCATTGCTTGAATGGAGATATTTAAAAGATGAGTAAGTACGAATGATATTGGTCAGTGAATGGATGATGGTAGGGTATGAGTTGCGAAGCTGTATATTAATTGAAATGATAGCACTATTCCAAAACTATACAATTTTATTAAAAAACTATTTAAATATCTCATATCTCTGAAAATACTTCGAATGTTGTGCTCCTTGTTCACTTATTTTGTGCTCATGTTAGGTATTTCAGCTTACACCCCATTGACTTCCAATAATTCACATTTGAAAGAGTTCCTTACCCAGAATATACTGCATGGCCAACATATAGTAACATGTCCAATGCACATTAACATGATTTCAACTGAGTCTGTGTGTTTCTGTTTCAGCTAATCAGTTTGATCTAAGTCTCACAGCGGAAGCTTCATTAGACCCATAAAACCTAGTGGTCAAACATGAAAAACGCTTCAAATTGTTGCACTAGCATTCATTTTTTTCATAGAGGATTTTAAAACTACTTAAACGAATAAGGTCTCTGTTTCATGTAGGCTTGCCCAGACTAGGCATTTTCATAATTGTGTAAACCTCTTTTGGACAAGGTAATATTTATCAATATATTTTCCTCAATTCACTTAATTCACAAAACAGAGAAGACATCAAACTTTTCTCCTGCATCTCATCTCTAGCAGAAGCCTTACTGTCAGCTGGGTCAATACCAGCTAGCTTGATCAAACTACGAGATGTTCAGTGTTTTCATTTATTGATGCCAATATCTTTTGGCCTATTTTTGCAATTGGTCTTTTCTTGTGCATAATATTTTCCCAGTAGCAGATATTTACAATTTGCAAAGAATAGACAATATTCTGCAAAGAATCGTGACAGCTAACTAGATGATATTGGGAACATACCTGAATGTCACAAAATTCTCATCTCCTGCTTCTGCACCACTTTTAGTTTGTTGTCGCTCAGATATCTGCTACACCCAGAGCTCTTTTGCAAGTACTCCTGAATAGGATGACCAGATTCAATAGGGTGAAATACGGGGCATTCAGGGTGTAACCCCCCCCACCCCCACCCCCGCTCACACACACCCACCACCTACACACAATGCACAACCAAGTAGGGCCTACCATTTTACTGTACATCAAATTGTATCAAATACACAAATACAGCCTACTGTATTTGTACTGAATGAATTGGATTGAAGCAAAAAAAGATTGTTTCACTCAGAACAACATATAATGCGTCTCTTTGGCAAAGATGAACAGTTTCAACTGTAAAAGCTATACTATAACAAAATATTGCATACGTGACAAATTAATGAATTGGATTCAAACAACAAAAGAGCGTTTGCACTCTGGATAACATGAACACATTATGCTCTGAAAAATGAACACAGCCCAGCTTCAGGTGTACACAGCATCAACTGTAATAATGTAACAGAACATGCCTACTCACTTTTGCTAACTTGATTTGGGAGGTGTATAGTCCGGAGGCCTGTTGTACTTTTCGCATGAGCCAATCTGTATCAGAGTCCACTTGTCTTTAATGAGTTTGCCATTGACAGCTGTGCACTTTAAAGTAAAATTTACTGGAACAAATAACATTGCCTTCATGGATGGTTGCGAGGTGGTATTTCGCGTGCACAGGTGCTTCGGCTTGGCAGCTCGTAAGAACTAAAATGTGATTGGATCATGGTCTGTAAGGAATTTTAAGACTGACAGTGGTGGCAAATCATGGCAACCTGTCACATTCGAATGGGCAGTGGTCGGACCAATCAAAAAAGAGGACCAAGTGAAAATACGGGACAAAACATGATTCTTTCTAAATAAGTCAGGACAACTGAAAATGGACTGAAATACGGGACTGTCCCGGGAAAAACGTGACATCTGGTCACCCTACTCCTGAATTTGTTGCTGTGCTGTCTGGAACTTAGTGTTACCACAGAGTGCCATGTCACACACTAAGCACTGAT
This sequence comes from Esox masquinongy, assembly GCA_016801175.1. Taxonomy (NCBI): domain Eukaryota; kingdom Metazoa; phylum Chordata; class Actinopteri; order Esociformes; family Esocidae; genus Esox; species Esox masquinongy. Next base: position 13,341 of record JACXGI010002968.1, read on the forward strand.
TAAGTGCACTCCTGCATTTCTTTGCATGCTCCAAAATGTTTGAACTCGGAGCACATGTAGTCCTTTAGAAAAATCTGTGTAGAGCTCTGCCACCCATGTCAAGTCATCATCTGTGTCTCAACGTAATTCTTTCTCACTTGCAGCAATCAAATCATGGTCATTGTGCACATCCACTGCCCTGCAGTTCCCAAACCCAAAACCACCAACACAGCTTTTACAGTCGTAGTCAAATATTCATAATAAGATTTCAGTGTACAAGACTAGGCATTGAATGACAACAGCCAGGGCCAGGACAGAGCCGTGCAGTAGTTAACGATAGCCTTAGCAGGTATCTGCCCTGCCGCGGGCATCTTTTCAATCTCAACTTCTGTTGTCTAACGCCATTCTGCATAATGCATCCAGACCTCATGAAGTGCACACGGTACGCCCGTGTTTATATAATAAATCATTGTCTTGCAATACGTACTGCAACTTGACATTTCTGCCAACATTTAGTCATGGTGGGTGGATAATCATCCTTTCAATTAATATCAAGGCATTTCTCAGATGCTTTATCTGCTGTTAAACAGTTTATTGTGATAACAATCTCAAATATTAACATGTATAAGCAGACAATAATAGGGAAGACTGGGTAGCAGTCTCTCTCTATTTTGAGATAAAACAGCAAACTGTTGGACAAAATATGTTTAACTTTTCCAGACCGAATTGTTTTACACATGCAGCACAGGAATGACATTTCTGAGTGCATTTTATTTAGTTGCATTGCCATGTTGTAAGTTCTGGGGAATATCTTTAACTGCAGTTAGACTAACATTATAAGAGGGGGACTGTGAATTTAAACAAATTTGCATCCATTTATTATCATCATCAGTAGCTTCTTCCAGGTCATCCTCATATATTCTGTGTCATCAGGTTTAGTGGACTGCTTCGGAATAGTATCAGTCTTTGACACTTCGGCTCTTCCAGTTTTTACTAAGAATAAAGTGTTGTGTCTAAAAGATTGTAGTTCCAAACTATACTACAATATTTTAATGAAAGACCAAGCAAATATAACCTAAGATAGCAGGCATTCAAAGAAACACCTGAAACTACATCCCCCAGTAAATAATGTTCTTGATGAGAAGAAGAAAACCTTTTGCAGTAGGTCAAATGAAGCGCTGCCATTTTTCCATGTAAGAGCTAAAGTTGTGTCACAGGCTCCTTTTACCTATTTCCCCTGAATACTGGGAACTGCTGGTTGGGGACAGTGTGGAGTTTCTGGACCAAGTTTGCTTTGGCTGCAGCCTTCTGGTAAGCTGCTGCTCTCTCCTTTATGGAAGCTGTAGCCTTGGCGTCAGTCAAGAAATTGAAATACTATTTCAGACTGCAGCATGCAGAATAATAACTATAATAAATATAATAACGAAGGGTGGTCAAATCTGAATGGCAGGAGTGTGTGTAGGCTCTTGTTCCAACCCAATACCTGATTACAAATCATAGCCTATTGCCGCCTTCAGTTACAGTACTGATTCCTGCAATGACTGAAACAGAAAAAGCAGGAGAATTTTGTTCCAGGTTGAAAGAGCTTAGTTGATGGGTGACTCAGGCACACCCATTAGTTCAAGATTCTGGATACAGATTGTAAATACCAATTAATTTCAAACTCACCAATGTCCTTAGGACAGGACTTTTCATGGTGGTTGTTTTTTTAAAACCAAATAAAGCTGGTTTGTCTGGTTAGGCAAATACATGAATGTTAGCTGTCTACTTAGGCAAGTGTTGTTTTGGCCAATTAACTAGCTAGCAACCTTGAGCTAGATAAAAGATTGCCTATGACAGTTCTAATATTTTTTCTAATATTTCCTTTAGCCTGGAAAGACACTGCAAATCATACATTTCTGTAAAAAATATATCATTACACAAGGAAATATTTAAAAACAAACATTTTAAATCAAAACAGACACATAGTACACATTGTTTTATTTAAATAAGACAATACGCACAGCATATGCTTCGAAGTCTTCATTTCATAATAATAATAATGCAAGCCTTCGTCTGCTAGCACACTGAGTTGGAGGGTAATGGTATACCCCCCATCAGCTACATGCAGGCCTAATATGATCACACAAAATGAAAACTGCTATTGTAATCAACTGCGCTAGCAAGGAAGCTGTAATCAGGCAATGAAGCTGCAATCACTACCAAAGCCATATGGTACAAGTTTAGCTCCGCTCCATCTGAGCATGTTTAATAAAAACTCAGAGACTATAGAGAAGTACAACCCCGTTTCCAAAAAAGTTGGGAGGCTGTGTAAAATGCAAATAAAAACAGAATGCAGTGATGTGCAAATCATTAATCCTTATATTTAATTGAAAGTAGTAAAAAGACAACATATCAAATGTTGAAACTGAGACGTTTTTGGAAAAATACATGCCCATTTTGAATTTGATGCCAGCAACACGTTTCAAAAAAGTTGGGACAGGGGCATGTTTACCACTGTGTTGCATCACCTATTCTTTTATCAATACTCTGTACGCATTTGGGAACTGAGGAGACCAATTGTTGTAGTTTTGAAAGTGAAATATATTCCCATTCTTGCTTAATATAGGATTTCAGCTGCTCAACAGTTTGGGGTCTCCTTTGTTGTATTTTTGTTTCATAATGCGCCACGTTTTCACTGGGTGACAGGTCTGGACTGCAGGCAGGCAAAAAAATGTAGTCTGGATGGCAGCATATGTTGCCGTCCAAAACCTGTATATATTGTTCAGCATTAATGGTGCCTTCACAGATGTGCAAGTCACCTATGCCATGTGCACTAATGCACCCCTATTCCATCACGGATGCTGGCTTTTGAACTGCGTGCCTATAACAAGCTGGATGGTCCCTCTCCTCTTTAGTCCAGAGTACGTGGCGGCCATGATTCCCAAAAGTAATTTAAAATTTTGATTCGTCAGACCACAGGAACGTTTTCCACTTCACCTCAGTCCATCTTAAATGAGCTCAGTCCATCCAATATTGGTTTTCGGCCTTGTCCCTTGCATACAGAGATTCCTCCGGATTCTCTGAATCTTTTAATGATTTTATGTACCTTAGATGATGAGATCCCCAAACTCTTTGCAATTTTACGTTGAGAAACTGTAAATCTGAAATTGTTGCACTATTTGCCCACGCAGTCTTTCACAGAGTGGTGAACCCCTTCCCATCCTCACTTATAATACACCCATCCTCTCTGGAATGATCTTTTAATCATGTTACTGACCTGTTGCCAATTGACCTAATTTGTTGTGTGATATTCCATCAGGTTTAGTTTATTAGCATTACACAACTTTTCCTCTTTTGTTTCTTCTGTCCCAACTTTTTTGAAACGTGTTGGGGGCATCAAATCCAGTGTGGACTTATATTTTTCAAGAAACAAAATGTTTCAGTTTCAACATTTGGTATGTTGTTTTTGTACTATTTTCTGTTGAATATAGGGTTTAAATTATTTGCACATCATTGCATTCTGTTTTTATTTACATTTTACGCAGCGTCCCAACTTTTTTGGACATGGGGTTGTAGTTAAGGCTAGCCTCACTAGTGTAAGATCTTGTCCTGGAAACACAGATGAGACAAGAGGCAGGTGGAGAGGTAAGCCGTCTTTTTTCAGACGAATGCATGTCTGCATAGTTGTTACAGCCTTCTCAGGTTTGCTCTTGTATCTGCCTGTTTAGACCCTATATGTTTGTCACTACCTACGTAGTTACATAACCATCTGTTTCCTGTTGGTCATGTAGTGGTAGGTACAGTGGCTCTCAAAAGTATTCACCCCCTTGGACCTTTCCACATTTCATTTTGAGTGATCATTAACACAAAAGTGTAATTGTATAATGTCAAAGTGAGAAATACAATCTGCAAATTGTTCTAAATGAATTACAAATATAAAACAGATAATAATTGATATCATAAGTGTTAACTCCTTTGTTATGACACACATGAATGTGTGTCGTAGTAGGGTTATAATTACTTGAATTTAGTCCACCGGTGTGCAATTAAGGTTAAATATACCTGACTCTGGGAGGTCCCACAGTTGGTTAGTACAATTACACCTGTCTCTGGAAAGTCCCACATTGGTTAGTACAACTTCACTTGTTTCTGGGAGATCCCACAGTTGGTTAGTACAATTTCACCTGTCTCTGCGAGGTCCCACAGTTGGTTAGTAAAATAACACCTGTCTCTGGAAAGTCCCACAGTTGTTTAGTACAATCACACCTGTTTCTGGGGGGTCCGACAGTTGGTTAGTACAATCACACCTGCTTCTGGGAGGTCCCAAAGTTGGTTAGTACAATCACACCTGCCTCTGTGGGGTTCCACAGCTGGTTAGTACAATTCCACCTATCTCTCGGCGGTCCCACAGTTGGTTAGTACAATTCCTAAGAAAAACTACATCATGAATATGCAGAAACATTCATATCTGGAATAATGTTCAGCACCAGTCAGAGGCAGGATATAATAACATTTTAAAGGCATTAAATATCCCCTGGAGCACTTCTGAGAGACCCTGTATTTGCCCTGGCATGGGCATGTTTTCAATATCAATTCCTATTGTCTAACACTATTCTACATAATGCATCCAGACCTCAAGAAATTCATCTGGTATGCTCTTATTTATATAATAAATGAAGTATTGCATTATGAACTTTAGCTTGACATCTCTGCCAAACCATTTAGACATCGTGGGGGAATAATCAGCCATGTAAATAATATCAATGCTTTACTCAGATGCCTTATACAGCTCCGGAAAAAATTATGAGACCACTGCACCTTTTTCTTTCCTTTCCAAAAAAGTAAAAAAGGAAGGTTTTGAGTGAGGAACAGAAGGGTTAAAATTAAGAGACCACTGCAAATTGAACACTTCTGTTCCTCACTCAAAAGGAAAGAAAAAGGTGCAGTGGTCTCTTAATTTTTTCTGGAGCTGTATGCTAGGTTACACAATTTACTGTTACAAACTCAAATATTAACATTTGTAAGTAAATAATAATGGGGGGAAGGCTGGGTATCAATCTCTCTGCATTTTGAGATGAAACAGCGATCTCTTTGTCCAAATACGTTTTGCTTTTTAAGACGAAAAATGTAGATAGAGTCCTGAGTCCTTAATTGCAACACAGGAATTACATTTTATTTATTTTCACTGCCTTGTAGTATGTTTCAGGTAATATCTTAAACTGCAGTTTGCATAATACTGCCTTATTCTAGAGCATGACTGAATTCAAATGTATTTGCTTCCATTCATCATCATCAATAGCTTCTTTCAGGTCATCCACCTGTTTTTTGGTTCATGTGTTTTGTGTCATCAGGTTTAGTGGACTACCTCATAATATTATCAATCTTTGATGGTGTTGGCTCTTAAATAAACTATAAAAAAAAACTATAAGAACTGAGAGCCTTGGATTCCATGCCTCTTGTGTAGTTGTTTAAAACGACAGCAATTTTGTACAGCATTGTCATAATGCTGTGAAAAAGAAATGATTCCTTTTTCTGCCAAATACTTTAATATGCTGTTTCTTATATATACTGTTTCTGAGGATTGGAGGGAAAGGATTATTCCAAATATGTGAATAAGGTGATAGCGGTTTATTCTATTTCATAAATCTGTGCACAGTTTTCTTTTTCTTTTTTTGACTTCACAATAATAGGATTGCCAGACACATGTTTCAAATACTTCACCCCCTAGGCCAACACATAAGTCAAGTCCAGGGGCAACACCTCACCTTCCACTTTAGCCCAAGCTCTACTCTTTTAAACCACTGTTTAAGTGAGCGGAGCTGGGCTGCCCATTAATACAGTTTCATATTAGGTAACCCAAGGCTGTCTGCCTCATATGGTAGATACCTACAGCACGTTTATGCCCATTCAGGAAACCCTAAATTCCAAATGAAAAAAGAAAGCAAAAATCTGATATTGCAGTTGGCAGCACCTGAAAGAAATAATTTCGCCTCAGGAGGACATTAATTTTAATTGGGAGGGTTTTTGATCTGTTTAAATCATTCTGTGTCTTTCAAATATGCTGTATACATATATGAAGTGAAAGTGGTGCCATTTACACTTATAATGTTGTACTCTAAAGGTTGCTGGATTAAATCCCTGAGCTGACGATTGATGAATCTGTCGTTCTGTCCCTAAGCAAGGCTGTTTACCATAATTGCACCCAAGTTGTTGCTGTAAATGAGAACTTGTTTCAAGTGATGTATACAATAGCTTCATCTAAGTTGTAAAAACTTGCCCAATGAGCTTCTCAATTTTCACTGTCAGAATGTTCCATTGCCCTCTATGAAAAACCTTTTCAGCGGCTACTCTTTTTCTCCCGACTAGGTGGTTATTAAATCTAACTGAAAATGCTACAAATGTATTTCCCGCCTTTGTGTACAATGATTGCAAGAATTAAGATGACATAAAAATATAAAATAAAGAGCTCAAAATCATACTGGTATACCCATGTGTTGATGTGTTGTTAATGTGTTGTAGCTCGGAAAGTAGATTTACTTGATGACCAAAGAGAGTAGGATGTTTCTACCTCATATAACTTCCCTGTAAAGTATACTTCAGTGGGCCACTTAAAGACAATTTTGAGCTCAATAATCAAGATTTTAACTTTACAAGTGAAGTTGCTGAGGCTTGCTTCATTGCTTCAGCTCTTTACAAATAGAAATATAGTCTAAGATTTTGATTTTGGGATTGCCTAAATAGCTTTTGTTCAACTTTGTGAAACAAAGTGGTTTGATCTCTGTAGCTAACATGGTCCAATAGAAAGACATACCGTTAGTATCACATTTAAAGTCAATGAAGAAATCATGCTGAAGTCATCTCATTCAATTCAATAGACGTTTTTAAAGAATAATAAAAGCTAAATATTTTTAAAAAGTATAACAACTATCAAAAAGTTAAATAGAAGCATACTATTCCCGACCATTCTGTACTTTGTAGATTTTGAACGGCACCTCCAGCTGCTAGAGGCATAGCGGTCCAAGTAATTATAGGTAAGAACCTGGTGCATCTTGCAGTGCAAGCCCCGATAGTATTCATGATAATTAAAATATTATTTACATTATAGGTAAGAACCTGGGGCATCTTGCAGTGCAAGCACCGATAGTATTCATGATAATTAAAATATTATTTACATTATGTGGATTATTGAAACTTAACTGGGACTCGCTGAAGTCATCATAGTTGTACTCATAATGCATTAGTAGTACTGCAATACAGAGTAATTAGCCTAAAGAGTCATTATTTCTATAACTATGTTTTTACTCCATTATTACTCTACAGTAATGTATTGAATAATACAGAGTAATTAGCTAACGAGTCATTATTTCTATAACTATGTTTTTACTCCATTATCACTCTACAGTAATGTATTGAATAAATATGTAGTTAGCTACAGATTTCATTGAAAGTTTTACCTGTGGACGAAAAGTGGAAATATAAGAAGACAGTTTATGAGAGGGTATTACAGGTGTACCGTCTAATGGATAGGGATGTGCTTCATTTAAATTCAGTATCTTAGCAACGTGTCATAGTGTATTATCTCTCGTTTGTTTTACCTGCTTTTTATCCTATTTTCTCCTCTATCTACAGCGATGTCTTATTGCAACAACTCCCAACAGATGTGAGAGATTTGGAGAACTCACTGCTCTTAACACGAAGAAATAGCATGGGTCCCTGTGTGTGAGGCCACATTCACTCACCTGATGAGCTCACTTGGCTTTGCAAGGTGCCGTAGCCTGACGCTGTTAATGAGATAAAGAAACCTGAGTTCAATGAGATAATGAAACCTGCTGACAATGCCACTTGCCACCTCACGTGATGTTGGCCAATTTGCATCAGCCCATCCCAAAAGAGATGCAAACTGTATATCACAAAATAATAACAAAATAAGGATTAACAAAGAACTGCTTTTATGCATAGATGTAGTTTTGTATAATTTTGCCTGATGTTTGTTTCACAACTGAGCTCACTCTAAAAAGAGGTACGTTTATGGCCTATAAGCTATGTAAGCACCAAGATAAGCTGGGGGGAGGAATAAAAAATGAGTAAAATAGTATTATAATAATACCTTAGGCTGCCAATGACTCTACCATTCAGCCCACATAAAGCTGTGACCCACATCATTATTGCTATCAAGACTTCAGCATTTCAAATTCCAACTGAATGTTCCCTTTTTGGAACTCATAGATTGTTGTTCAATGAATTATAAGCAGCCCTAACTTTGTAATTAGGATGACAGTTCTTATTATTAATATTATTTTTTACATGTGTCTGTGTAGAAGGGGTCAATATATAATCATTGCTTTATTCTTTTCCAGGAAAAATGCCACAAATTCCATTTAAATTGGATAATACTGTGATTCTCAACTGTTTTGACTGAGCCAGCTGATGTGGCTCAGTTCACCTAAAAGAGACGGGTCCTTTGGCTCCAAAAACAGATATAGTCCCTTTGGCTCTCGAACAATGTTTCACACAAAGTTCTTATGAATCAAACTAAAAAAGATAAAGGGTGTCAATCATTTTGGATGTGACTGTACAACTGCATGTCTGGGAGGGGACTTCTCCAATTTTGACAAAACTTGGCAATTATGCATCTTGAAATAGAGATCTGGCACTTCCAGAAATACAAAGATTGACCAAGAGAGGCTCTATAAAAGCGATTGAGAAGGTCACATTTCTAGGTCACACCCCTCACCCAATTCAAACGAAACTAATTCAATTTGTAACATAGGTCTCTCTCCTCACCGGGAATCAATTTGCCTCAAGAACCCTTACAGTGTATTGTAGTCTGCAATGGTGGATTTTCCACCATTTAAAATTTTGTGAGAAGGTATGTCACATATAATAGCACAAACGTCACTGGGCTGATTTTGATGAAATTTGGATGAATGATGATATTCGGCAATTACCGATTTCCACTGATTGGCCAGATGGTGGTAAGATAGTAAGCGATAAAAAACGCTGATATTGCAATGTCACAACCCTCACTCTGTTAGACCTGAAGTCAAGGTTATTAGATGTAATTCTCTGTAACGGCGCTGGAATGTTAGCACATGTAATCCCCCGTATAATTATGATAAAATACCCTCCATAATTATTAGACCCATTCATAATTATTAGACCCCTTGGTAGATGACCAAAAAAGGCTTTGAAACATGTCCCTGTTTATTAGCTTGATCTTACACTCCACATGAGATATGCGGTGATAAAAATAATAAATCTAAACTTTGGCAAAGAATGTTTGGCAAACTCCTGCCGCTGACGTTTATGATTTCATGCTTACGAAGACAGCTGGCTACGCCTGGTATACAAAATATTTACCATATCCTGTAAACTATCCCAACACATCCTTGTACAGGGTTAAACGTTTCTCAAGATAACTTTCTGTATTTTAAAATGATCTTTAGAAGTGTTTCCCTTTCAAGTAAACTGCAATCTGAAGCTAACTGAAACTAGCTAATAAAAAGAAACGCCTTGGTAGATCTATCTCAGTAGCACACCCCACAAGCTAACTGCAACACCGCAGTTATCCAAGTTATGCTCCACAGCGTAATGCACTTGGCAGCCTGACGTGACACTAGTCTGGGGTGTATACTCACATCCTCACAAGTTTGTTTAGTCTGTTTTGGAGTGAGTTCTGTACATATCCTGGCTGTAGACTTTAAAATGCTTTGAGGTTTTATTTGTAACTTCTCATGTGAGATGCACAGGTGGCTGGGAGTAGTTGTAAACCCTGTTTGACCCATAGCTTAAACTACAACACTGGTTTTATTTCTGTATTCCCTCTGTCAATTTATTGACATGAAAACGAAAAGGTTTATTATAAATCTTTTCTTGGGTACAGACACTGCAGCTATGACTTTCTGAAATGTATAATTTTTTCATACCGGTAGCCGTCCCACTCTTATTCAGTATAATATTTCAGTAGCAGTTAATGTATTTTGTGCTAAGAGTTCAGCCATCCTTGGAACAGTTTGATATTAACCCTAGCGGAACCGGAGCATGAAGGTAGTTGCATTTATGCCCATGAAGCACTATTCAAATCGGCCCGCTCACGAGGGTGTCTGGACTGCTGATTTCTTCCTAGTGTACCCTTCAAGTATGTTTTCTGTAGGAGACTGTACTCATCAGCATGCACAGACCGGATGTTTCTCAATGTGTCTGAAACGACTCTCTTCCTATTAATTAAGCTACAGCAGGAAATGATTCAAACCAATGGAGACTTGGTAAAACAATACAGCAGTGTGCTAGGTGTCTGTGGGTTCTGGGTTTGAGATCCGTATGTGTGTGTTTGCGTACAGGTGTGCGTGCATTTATGTGTAACAGCATGGCATCTTCTACTGACCAACAACCCCACACAAGGCACGAACCAGGGGTCCTTTGAACACACAGAGGTCCACAAAATCCACGTCCCCTGTGAAGCCAAGGAAACAAGTACTTCAAGGCCCGAGAGCAGGAGATTGAAATGCTACCAAGGTCCACCAATAAATAGCCAATCAGTACACGTTAGCCTGTCTCTCTGTATGCCTGCACTGTTTTGTGAATTTAGTATTCATAGTGTGTGTGTGTGTGTGTGTTGGTGCATTTGTGTGTGTGCTTCTGTGTGAAGGAGAAAGAGTTGTATAATTGGAGAGAGGATCATGATGCCAGCTCACAGCCAGGGAGCCAGATAGCCCACTGGATGCATAAATCTGAAGCCTCCAGTTGTCATTTCCTCTCCCCTTGGAGAGACGAAACGTAGTCTCCAGGCAGTGGGGGCTTATGGAGTGAGATGGAACTGGGCCAACATTTGGAAGATTTTTTTTATTGATAAAACATCTCATCTCCGTACAGTTTTGGTTCCCAAAGTCTAATGTTACGGAGTGGACTACTTTGCTTTCTTTTTACTTTACCCAACGGCCAACGACTAATAACATGTAGTTGTTTCGGAGTGCAGGACATATTTAGATATTGCACACATGTTCTTCACATATAGTAGGGATGTTATAAAAGAAAAATGGTTCAAAACATTTTCTGCCCATTAACCTCCTACTGGAATACCACAGAATACCACACCGTTGTACTGTATCTTGTTCAGTTATAAAAGTATAGTCAACTGAAGAAGTATTGGCACCCTTTATGAAATTGAGCAAAAGTGAATGCACAAAATAAATAACACAAACAATGAGTATTTTGGGCTTGAACAGGGATCCACATACTTTCATTTCAACACAGTCATTTCTCAAACACAAAACATTTTATTGAATAATATGATTTTTCTTTGCAAAACATCGGTTTCGAAAGTTTTGGCACCCCTGCAATCAATGTTTCGAGAAGCCTCCCCTGGAGTGGATGACAGCACGGAGCCTCTTCTGATGAGGTCTGACAAGGCTGGCACATACTTATGGAGGGATCTTGGACCAATCCTCCGTACAGCACATTTCAAGATCCTTGATAATCTGAGGTTGCACTTGTGGATTGCCCTCTTCAATTCAGACCACAGGTTTTCAATTGGATTCAATTCTATTTGTCTAGATTGTGTTTTACCATGTCGGGGAGACAGTAACTCAACCTTCCTCTGAAGGCCTCTGATATCAGCGTGACGACGTGGACCTGCTCCCAGTACTTCAGTGGTTTTTGATTCATGGTAGTTTGGTCCTGGTTGATTTGTTATGCTTAGGGTCAGAGTGTGGCTCTTGGCAGTGCTAGGGAAAGGTTCCTGTTTGTGTCTGTCTCTCCCCTTCCAGGAAACAGAGATGCAAGCACATCTCCTTCATTAATATCAGCCTGTCGTATTTCACAGGAAGCCAGAGCAGGGTCATTCAGGAATGAATGGCCACATCACTCACACTGCTGAATTAAATACACAGTGATCCAAAGTTCGGACCTTGTAATAAAAAAAATATATATTCAAAAGATGAGGGATGGGAGAGACATTTCCATGGCCAACTCCAGTACAGCCCAGTGAGCACGTCATTGGTTAATCAACCAGGTATGTGCAAACATCCAGAGACAGGCTTTTGGGCTTTATTCATTTGAATATAAAAAAGAAATGGACTAGCTAGTAATGTATTTAATGTACATAATAAACTTGTAAAAGTCGACCAAATACTGTCTGAATGGTAAGTGTCTCACTAAGGGCATTGAGTGTTCATAAATCATACCTGCCGGTGTTTAATTACGGATTAAAATCTGACACAGAGAAGTGCAGAGGCAGCCATTTTGCTGTGCTAATGAGAACTGGCCCATCAATCATCTTTGTCCGGCCTGTCACCGCAGTAGAATTACTTTAACTGCACACATTGTCCCAGCTCAGACCATTTGACAGATTAGAGAATTTTAAGGTGTATATTTTTAAGTGAAAATGCAATTTTAATTTGTTATTCAACATGAAGTGTAAGCAATTTCAATGATAATACTTCCTGGAAATTGCTTTTTCCCTCTCAGCAAAACCATCTGTTAGATTTCTTTTGATATAATGGCAAATTGAAGGTAATACCAAGGTTATACTATTGTGATTTCACCATGACAAACAATTAATTAGTGGTTGCATGCAGTAGAAATTGATAATTGATGCTAATTTAACTGATATCCACTGATGCCAACACTAAACCATGAACGTTTTTGCAGTTCATCACACCGTACTTTACAGTAACCTGTCTAGAGCCCAATAAAGGGCAATAAAGCACAATGATAAGGAACATCTCTCTATAAAGTTCTGTCCCTCCTGCTTTCCCCAGTTGGGCTGCCTTTGTCCGTGGTCCTGTATGCAAAGTGTTTTCGCCGTCAGTGCCCTGTAAAATAGAATCCTATTTGTGCTCCATTCATGCGCATTTCCCCAGTGGCCAGTCACTGTGCTGGATGTCATCTCCTGCGGTAATTGAGACTCTGCCGTTGGAGCTGTAGGTGATGTGTGTGAACGTATCGTTATCGCCCGTGACATCAGCACTCTCATTACCCAGGAGCCCCTGCTTTAGTAGAAATCTGAATAATGACCCACAATGATGGAGGGGGCAGTGGTGTGTCGACTGTGCGCGTTTGTGTTTTTCTGCTGCTTTACATGGTGTTATCATTGGTGTGTGGGTGTGTGTTCCACCTTTCAATGAGACTCAAGAATTGTAGTCATTATACTCTGTATTTTTGGTTTTCTGTGTTTTGGTCAGTTTGACAGACTTCTCATCTATCAATTTTATAGTGAGAGAAAGATTTTGGTAATGTTACCTGTACAGAATCCCTGATATGCAGTACGGTATGAGAGCCCAGTTTTCCATTAGTTAGGGGAGGTTTATGTTTTCGTTTACATTATTTGGCGGGTAGATCAACTTTTTCATTGCAATTATAGAACATCCTGCAACATTTCTAGCTAGTTGTTTGATTTCTATTGTCCCATAAAATATAAGCCTTTACTGGCTTTATAACAGTTATTTCAATCTTTAAGAATTTGAGATCACAGGTTACTTGCAATGTTCACAAGTAACTGTGTAAAACATTTCTATCTTTCAAGGCAATCATGTTCTGTGTATGTTGGATAGGACGTTGATGTATTCATCTTTTTACCGTCTGAAAACTGGACACATGAATATTCTTGCAAAACTATGCTCTGAGAACTTGGTGAGTGTTTGTGGAACATTGATCGAATGTTCTTCCAATCCACAAAACCTGGACACATGAATGTTATTACAACATTCCTATGAAAAGAGTATAGAACATAATTATCTTGTGCTCTGAGAACATATCAGTTATGTTCTTTGATTTTTGGTGGGACTTTGTTAGAATTTTCTCCTAACCCACAGAAAACATTTATTTCTTCAGTTCTGTGAACGTGGTAGCCACTTTCAATTTGACGATAAGGGAAAGGTCGCTTTGTAGCATTCCTTGAATATCCCAGGAACATTCCTATGAAAATGTTGTATTTCTGAGGCTTGCATAACTAGCAAAAAATATGCCTTATAGTATATTCGGTGACATATTAACATATACAGCTTCTGATCCCACTACATGTCTAAATCAGAGTTAATGTCATTCATACAGGATGTGAAAGGGCATAGGTCAGGCTTGAATTAGAGCCCGACAGCTAATGATTAATGGCGTACCTGACCGATAGTTCAGCTTGATATTCGTGGACATGGAGGTGTTCGTCAGTGAGGGACATGGACTTAGTGTGAAATGTGAAGCAGTCGCTGGCTACATAATGTAGGGAGTATTCTCACAAACTGAAGACACACACGACAAGACAACACCCTGAACATCTGGCACCTTGGCCTCAGGTTAACAACGACAGTCATGTGACCTATCTTTATTCATTGCTGGAACTCAGAGAGCTGGCCTGTGCCTTTGTAGATCTCAATAAAAATGCAGGACCTATAGATGTCTCCAGAATTCTCTGGTATGCTATGCCTCATTCCAAAGTAATTAAAGAGCGGGTTTGATGGACATTCTTTATCTACTTCCTGTGATACTTGGAAAATAGATAATTGAGTGTAGGTAGGCTATCTCCATTTTATTCTTTAACTTGGAAAAGCAATTTAAATGTTTAATGTTTCAAGGTTATCTATTCCTAAACCTGACCTGTCTATTTAGAAGTTTTACTATACACACTACTGATTTTCCCATGCATTTACGACTTATGCTCCACATTTTTATTCATTGTAGCAATTGCAGATTTTTAGGAAGAGCAAACCACCTCTGACTTTCCTTTTGACCAAAAGCAATACAAAGATTATGTGAAAACAGAATATCTACCAAATCAACCTATTTTTAACCACCACTACTTCAAAAGATGCATATGTGACTAGCGCTTAGGGCTAAACCAGTTACTGGGTAGCTATAAACTAGCCATGTCCGCAAATCCACACGGTCAGGTCACGATAACATGGTGTTTCCACCATGGCTACCAGGTCATGCTTTGTCCTGCATACGTCAAACACTGGAGAGTTGTCAACTCTCCATCCCCTGACTCCACTGTTCCACTTTAATCATCACATTACACAAAAATCCCCCCTGCCTACCATTTATGCTGCTTGAGGACACCATCCACCAGCCTTCCTGCTTCATCTGAATCAAGGAAACAAAGAGGCTTTGTGAGATTCCCCCTGCTACCTGGGCAGAATCCTATTGGGTTTCAGTGCAGAGGATGAGTGCCGGGTTGAGTGGCGCTTTTTCTATTGTAAACTCCGAAATGCTACACCGTTATCTACTGCAGATGAAAGAGTCAAACAGTGAGTCATTTTTTAGGTTTATTGTGCCATGGTCATGTTTTTGTGTGAGCCATTCTCCCAGGATTCTAGACATATTAACTTGAAGTAGTCAGCGACAACATACTTTTGTCAGTCAAAAACCTTGCCTTGCCCCTATGCTCTCAATTTGTCTGAGGAACTCATGGAGTGTTGCGTTTGCTGCTTGATGAAATTTGCGTGTCCTTCAGCGGTGCCGAACTGTATATGTAACTTTTTCAATATGCTAGTACATACAGAGGAGCCAAAGCTGATGATCTGCCCTCAGGTACTCCAACACTGAATAGCTGAAAAGACTGAATCATGGGAATACAGAAAGGACTCCATATTGTAGAGAAGTCTGTGCAAAGTGGAGACTTTATAACCATAAACACTCGAAGCACAATCTTGACCCTGCTCACTGACAAGATTATTTCTTAAATTTAGCTTCAACGGTTCAGCTTCCCTCAAACCATAACTAGCTGACATACAGTACATTTTTCTGTGAACTCCAGTGTTAAACTGACCAAGCAAATGTGTTTTAACCTGAAAATGAACCCGCATACAGTATATATATTTATATGAGTCTCTGGTTCAGTCATTTTGCTGTTAACAAATTGAGAGCCGTGATTTACACTAAGGAACTGGGTTGCATAGAGTTTTACTGCTATAACACTCTTGTTTCTTTCCTACCAGGTGTTCCAGATAGCTTATATAATCCTGAAGGCTGCCAACTCCCCTAGACCAGGTAACTGGGTTCTGGAGCGTTCTCTGGATGGAGTTACCTTCACCCCCTGGCAGTACTACGCCATCACAGACACTGAGTGCCTCACCCGCTTTAACATCCTGCCCCGCACTGGACCCCCATCTTACACCCGCGACGATGAGGTCATCTGCACCTCATTCTACTCCAAAATTCAACCCTTGGAGAATGGAGAGGTGAGGGGCCTACACGGGGTCAGGGGTCATGGGCTCGAGCTGGGTCACTAAAAAGCCATATGGGTCAGGCCAGTTGTTGTGTAGCATCTACAGGGACTCTATAGCAGATATGATTACATTTGTTGAATAATTTAATCCAATTTCAAATCCCTTGCTGTAATATATTAGATTCACCCATGGCCCGCATGAAGAAAGACAACCAGCATAATTATTTATTCGCTATAATCGGCAATCTATGGAAGTCCTTTGCTGGTGAAATTTGATTGCCAGTTACAGTGGTATTTCATCGCCATGGCGATTTAGCTAAATTGCATCAGTCAGCTTTGTAATCACTTACCAGCTGCTCACAATCAAATTTACTTTTCTTGATTAAAGTTTGGATCAGCACAGTTACCGTAGCATTAGACAGCTTGTTTACACATTGGGCGTGCAGCACATGGCTCACTTTATTTCCTGGTGTGCCGTTTCATCATCAAGAATGGCTCTCGATCCTCTGTTGTATCATCTATATAGATGTTCATGGATTTTCCATAATTTTTTCATTGGAGGATTTCAAAAAAAGAAAGCAAAAATCAGACGAAGAATCCACAGACAAATGCAAACACACACATCACCACACACTCCACAAAGGAAAGCATCGCTGCCTTGATCTGCCGTGTATTGGAGCAGCTCCTTTTAATTGTGAATACTGATCTCACTATCTGCTCTCACTGACTGTAATGAAGCAGTACAGTCCATAGCTGTTGATCGAGTTCACCCACATACCTCAGTTCTCTAGCGCCCTCCCCTTTCTATGCCTGCCCAGCCCCCCTTTCTTCCTTCCCCCTGCCCCCCCCCTTGAGATCCCCCTAACCCCCTGCTCTGCTCAGGCAACCAGAAGTTCCTGTCTGTCGGCTCCTTTTAGGTAGTGACAGAAAGAGTATAGCATGATCAGAGCGAAATCCTAATGAGTCGTAGGCGGGTGTCAAAGCATCGCAGATCTTATATTGGAATGTCACTCTCTCCGATTTCTTCAAAAACAGCCAAGCTAACCATACCGCCTTAATTAGCAACCAGAAACTGTTAAAGCTGCAACCAAATATTTTTTTTCTCCTCAAATCAATTAATAATGTGCTTTCTTTCCACGGCTGGGGACTGCTGGGAATATGCATTTGGTGTTGTTTTTATGGATTTTCTGTATAAAGATTGTATGTAGTCTTTTTTTATACAGTATGTGTTGGCAAAGATTGAATAGAGGTCACTGAAGACATCTCTTTTCCTGTATAAGTAACTTAGGGTGTTTTTGAATGGATTCATCAATTACTATGAATCCGTGCCATTCAGTGCTGTCTATCTCTCGTTTTGCTCTCTGTGCGTAGATCCACACATCTCTGATTAATGGAAGGCCGAGCGCAGACGATCCATCCCCGACCTTGCTGAACTTCACCTCAGCACGTTATATCCGCCTGCAGTTCCAGCGAATCAGAACCCTCAACGCCGATCTCATGACCCTTGCCTTCAATGACCCCCGCGACGTTGACCCGATCGTGACCAGGCGGGTGAGAGTGGACAAACCACAGCGCCGCTGTAACACATCGCGTGTTTCACCCGCGAGCCACTGCCGCATCTCCTACTAGCCATCGCCGCGATGACTATCAGCGAGAGGGCTGCAAGGCGTGTTGATTACATAACGCTAACCAGACAGATGGATCTTAATTAAAAATATCTATAATTAAGAAATCTGTTCCTTTCTGAGCATCATCCACCTCATCATGCGTTGACTTTGGCCTACACTATCAGTCGCCTAGCAAGCTTCTGCATGACGCATGCTTTAATTACCAGACAGATTGCAGAGCTTATTTTGAGCATAGAATATTTCATTTACAAAATACCGCTTAATTTAAGTCTTACCAAAGGGACTTAAATTGTTAAATTCTGGATTAAATTTGCTCTGACTTAGAAATGTATTCTGAATACCAACCCAGCAAACACACAAGGTATTAGGACAGCCCTAATACTTACAGGTTCTCGGAAGACCCCACAAGGTTATTCCATGGTCCCTGAGCAATTTGTCTAGTTCCTGTTTGGTCCCGGCGATGTTTTGGAGGTTTTTTTCATGGTCCATGGGATGCTTTGTCTTGTTCTGTACAAAAGCAGTGCTTTTAACTGTCAAAGTGTCTGACACACTTTGTATGTACAGAAATGATTCAGTCATAGTATTCCCAATGTGTGTCAATGACAGGTTAAAACTTTATTCATTCACTTTGAACTTCTGTGAAAATATCTGCTATGTTTACAATACAGTCAATATAATTTATTACATTTATCATAGTGATTCAGAAGTTACATTAAAACAGAATAATATGCTTTACAAACATGGAAGAACTGTACAAA
The DNA here is from genome assembly GCA_016801175.1 of Esox masquinongy. Lineage (NCBI taxonomy): Eukaryota > Metazoa > Chordata > Actinopteri > Esociformes > Esocidae > Esox > Esox masquinongy. Next base: position 31,844 of record JACXGI010002968.1, read on the forward strand.
TGCAAATTGCTTCAGTCAGCAAATTAAATTAAAATGCAAAGATGCATAGTTGGTTATGAATTTGTAGAGGACTTCTGAAATTCAACAGACCTTGTGGATTTAGAATAAAAATTCAAATCCCAGATGGGGTCAAAAGAAACAAATAAACCACTAAGGGAGCATGTCAAATATAACCATACTATCAATGATTATAGTTTTGAACACTACATTTCTGTAGAGCACCGTAACACGGCACTGTCTGAAGTTCACACTGCCAGGGATAGCGGTCAGTTGAAACTACCGGGTAATCTGACATTTAGTATCCCTGACAGTGGACTGGTCACAGCCATAATCTGATGATATCGCAGGGACACTTTAATCTTGTGGTCATCCATTACATTTGCTAGAAATGTGCTATGCTTCTTGATTTTAATACCTATCAAGGAAGAAAAGATTGTTCTCCAAAGATTAAATAAAGAGGCTACCTACCCAGCTCAAGCCTTGCCAGAAATGAAATAGATACAGAAGTGTAAAAATCTAGTGGATAGTCAATATTTACAACACTGCTTTAACTTAAAACAAGTATTTTTTTTCTTTCATTTACTTTGAAATTACAAATATTAAAAAAATTTCAAATGCTATTCATGACACCAGTGGTTATCTTAGCTGCTGCCTGTAGCTTAAATAACCTTAGTCAATAGTGGACTTAACATTGTAAATTATCATCACGCAAACACCAACTGGTATATGCACTGGCAAGAGCGTGGTTGAAGACCCATACGGTAGGTAGCCCACCCCTGTCCTAAGTATTATAATTAGGTCCTGGGAATGTCCTAAAAAGTTTGCAGAGGATTCCACAAATGACCCACAGCAAACGTTACTATGGGGCCCGTATGCGACGTTCCCCTTGACCGTCACAAAAGGTCCCCTGGGTAACATCGTGACAAATCCCTTTAAAGAATCCAATGGGAACACGGCGAAATCTCCTCAGGAAACGCCCTGTTTGAGATGGAATGTATATAAATTCTGGTGATCTACATTTTTCCCAACATGTTTCTTTCTCGTGTGTGTTTCTAGTATTTCTACTCGATCAAAGACATCTCAGTCGGAGGGATGTGTATCTGCTATGGTCATGCGAAAGCCTGTCCCCTGAACAATCAGACCAAGGTAAGTCAGTCAGCCGCAATTCTCTGTGATCCCCTTCTTACATTCTAACCAGACAGCGAGGTGGATTTCCTCCCCCTGGGCGCCGTTCGTTTTGCGTTTGATAGGAACACCAAAGGGAAACACGATACTCTTATACCCCGTGCTTCTCATGTGACGTGTGCCCTGGCTGTCTTTGGCGTGAAGATCTGAGTCTTCCCCTCGGTGATGATGACACTGTAACATGGCCTCGTTTCATCCACCGTCAGAAATTCAGCTGCGAGTGTGAACACAACACGTGTGGGGAGAGCTGCGACCACTGCTGCCCCGGCCACAACCAGAAACCCTGGATGGCCGGGACCTTCCTGACTCGACACGTCTGCGAGAGTAAGAACACACAGTTCGGAAAGCTGCCCACAGAACAACTGCCTATATGCAACAACAACAAAACAAAAAAACACAGTATCTTCCAATTTAATGTGATTCGGTTTAATCTTGTTTTCACATTTTATAAACTTGATGGGAGAAATGTCTTCTTTTTCCCCTTCATGTTCATAAAGCTAGACTCGAGAGACTCTGTGTGTTCACTCGGTTATGTTCCGTGAGGTACTGCAATAATTCTATTTGTTTACTGAAGCTTTCCTTTGATTTTGTTTGATGCGGTCTACAGAGTGCAACTGTCATGGGAAATCTGAGGAGTGTTACTTCAACCAGACGGTGGCAGACATCAAACAGAGCCTGAACACCAAAGGGGAATACCTGGGGGGAGGGGTGTGTGTGGGGTGTGTCAGGAACACAGCCGGGGTGAACTGCCAGACCTGTACAGACGGCTACTACAGACCCAGGGGGGTAAGTACTGCTACCTTTTATTACAAGTGACTAGAATCCCAGCAACGACTGAGCCGAATTTGAGTTCACACTCAACAGAATTCTGACTTTGTATTGGTAGCTCTGAACTGTGACTAGGGCGATTTGTTTGTCCTGGCCCTGTGATCATAAACTATGTTACTGGTGTCAAAGACAGTGCTGATCTTCTGCTCTCCTGTATCCTCCAGGTGAGTCCGACAGACTTCGACCCATGTCGGCCCTGCTTCTGTGACAAGTCAGGCTCGCTGTCCCCAGCTTGTGTCCCGGACCAGTCGCAGGCTGAAGGAGGTAGACAACTGCTCTTGGCCTCCTCGCTCAACCCCTCACTCTCTTCAAGCTGCCATAATGTCGTCCCTCTCCGCTCTCACTGTTCGCTGGTGAAGCCCGTGTCTCTGCTGCTGTCCCTTCCCACAGACCTCACGGCAGGCTCGTGCCGCTGTAAGCAGGGCTACGGGGGACTGCGCTGTGACAGGTGTGCCTTCGGCTACAGCGGCTTCCCTGACTGTGTCCGCTGTACCTGCAGTCTGGACGGAAGCCAAAACAAGGATCCCTGTCAGTTGCCCTGTGTGTGCAAGGTAGGCCTCCTCCTTCTCTGTCGCTCAGTCCTCCTTTCTTCCTGTCCTCCTACACCACCACGACCAATCTATTCACTGTCATCTCCGTAGACATCATCACAATGCTTTAAGCCTTACTGGTGTCCAGCAGCTCAAGAGTCTCCTCGGGTTGTTCTCGCTAATTGCTCCGGTGAAGAATGTGACTTTCCATTTCTCATTCAGTTTATCCAGCCAACTCCTCCGACGCTGTTTTGCACCCTCATGTCTCAGACAAGACCCGGGGCATGCTCACTCCTTTACTGGCCAATTATACCATCTGACCGCAGGGATGTCAAGGAGCAGCGGTGAACTTTGCCCTGCATCCGTCTAATTATCGAGCAGTGAGGAGGATGTGCAGTCAAATATTTTATTTCATTGTCTACAGCTGAGTCAGGTGCCACCAAAACTTTTCTCCCACTTGTGTGCCAGTGCAGAGAGAGAAACAGTTAATTTAACAACGAATCACACAGTTAGAGAAATCAGCCCTGGAGAGTGATTAATTTAACATTCACTGGAACAAATCATTTCTCACCGACCTTTGATGGGTTCACTCGTTAACATCCTGTAACATTTCCCATGTTCCTCATTCCATTGTGTTTCTCCTTTCTCATATTTAGTTTACAGGTTAAAACACGCAAACCTGTTTTTGTAATTTTTTTATTAGCATTACTGGGCATCCCTACATCAGAAATGATATAGTTTTGGGTGTACCTATCCCCTTATTTGAAAGTCTGCGGAGTGCCCAAGCAGTTAATAGCTTTGTGCAGGCAGCCAGCCAATGTAGGTGGGCCATAACATTTGGAAAGGAAATTTTATTTCAAGAAAAAGTGGCACCATTCCAAGATGACAATACCAATGATAAGACTGACTATGACACATGAAGACACTATTTAGAATCCACAAACATGGTGCGAAACAAATGCAGTCCAACAAGGGAATTAAATTGGCCCTGAAATGTATAATGCTTTCATGTCCTCTTTCTTTTCCCCAGGCGAGATAAAGTACTGTATCTAGCCACTCAAAATTACAGAAACCTGGCTTTGGCTGTCCATTGCAATTTGTTAGGAGACGCTCGGGGATGATGGCAAATAAAAGTGTTTACTGTATTTCTATATTTTGGTGAACTATGACCTTCAATGTATTGCAATACATTTGACATCAGTTTTATTAAAGAAACATGTTTTTACTTCGTTTGTTAAAATTAATGTTTCTGCCATTGACTGAAAAACAGAATGGTGGGCGTAAACTGATCATTAAAACGATTCATACAAATAGACCTCTAAATGGACAGCTCATTCTCCTCAGAAGGATGACTTCATCCTCGTTGCTGGAAGTCCGAGCGTTTGACAGTCTGTTTGTGTTAGGACGTTTTTGTCCTCAGATGCGAGTATAGGATGACTAAACAACATTACGTGAGTAGGAGTTAACAGAAGCTAAAAGAACACCAACTTTTAGAAGTGGCGATTATCTGCAATTTACTTGCAGATTTGGCTATTGTTTTTATCGAAACCAAATGGATCAGCAAGCCGTGTTCACAGACCCGGCCACCCCGCTGCCCAGAAACTATACTATAGCAGTGTCTGACAAGTGGTGGTAGCTAATTGACTTCAGTGATGTCACCGCCAAAGGCACAGCACGCTCTATGTCTGTTCTGAAGTCGTCCTTTTATAATAATCCAAGATTAAACCAAGGTTCAGCCCCTGCTGAAGTTCTTTCAGTGTGTGGTCATACTTCACTGAATGTTTCTGGCATCGCTTTTAGTTCATTGTTTTCAGTTGCTATTTTAATTAGTTTTGTCCATGTAATCTTGGGAGAGAGGGAACGTCTGTCCCATGAGTGTATGTCCTGTCACAGTGACTGCCTATATAGCACATCCTTCTTATCCAGATGCTGTGCGACTGTGTGTATGTGTGTGCGTGCGTGTGTGTGTGTGTTTATGTGTGTGTGTGTGTGCGTGTACGTCTTCCAGGAAAACGTGGAGGGGGAAAACTGCGACCGCTGCAAGACGGGTTTTTACCATCTCTTGGGCGAGCGTCTCCGCGGCTGCGAGAAGTGCTACTGTTCCGGAGTGGCGAGCGACTGTTCCGACTCCCACTGGGCCTACAGTAATGTGAGACACAACGCCGGGCCTCACTCTTT
>JACXGI010002968.1:36664-67588 GCA_016801175.1 Esox masquinongy
GGGGGGGGGGGGGGGGGGGGGGGGGGGAGGATGTGGGGGGGGTGACAGGTGGGAGAGGGGGAGGTGTGGGCGGTGGAGGCAGGCCTGTCACTGGTATACAGGGGCTGATCTACTGTGTGATACTGCATGTGACAGACAGCAACGCATCTGTCTCCGCAATTAACCTGACCTTGAGTTCTGCCTTCAAACCGCCGTTCACTTTAATCACCGTGCCGCATAGATGTTGGGGTGGGAGGGATGGGGGGGGGGTGAGGGGTGGTGTGAGGACACCTGTGTGTGCGCGTGCGTGCGTGTGTGTGTGTGGGGGGGTTATGTGCCTGACCGTTTGTGTGTGTGTGTGTGCAGCCGCGGGTCAGAAAAGTTAGAGGACATTGCGTGTTTGCCTGTGTGTTGCGGTGGGCTTTGTCTGTGTGGAGGATACTATTTTTAATCTGTACAGAATTAGACATCTTAATGCCAAAGTGGAACATTATCAGACAAGCAGTTCATCACAGTGGACCCTCAATGAACCTGCACCTCTCTGTACCTCTCCATCCTAATCACAGGGTTCCACACAGAAGCTACCAGAACATCTCACACAGATGCACAGACATAAATGCCAAATACACAAACCAAATAGAATGAGTCCCATTCAAAATCACATTTTCCTTAAACATAATCCTAACTCTTAACGTAACTGTAACCTCAAACCCCTAACCTCAACCTTCACTCCTTACTCTTAATGTAATCCCCAACCACCTAACAGCAAGTCTTTCATAACCCAAGCTGCAATGTTGACTGCAATGTTGACCTCCAAAGTTAAAATAGCCAACGTTTTACTATCCTTGAGGGATTATTGGTACTTAAAAGTATTGTAACACAAGCACAAACACACAGAATTGGCAGAACCACTAGATCCAGTAACTACAAGGTTCCATTTAGAAGACGTGGAAACAAGGCTTTATTCCAGGTTTAAGGATAATAACATGTCAGATCTTGAGGAAAAGAAATGGAATTGGAAAAGTGCAAAAACACAAATTTGGAAGTAACCTGGCAAAGGAGAAACAACTGTTGTGTATATTGGAGGTTCCAGGCAGAGGTTTTAATGGTGATTTAAGGAACAGGGAAGATGTAATACCTCTGGGCAATGCCTCTATGTCACACATTCAGAAAAAAAATCACTTTGGATTTTGTGGAGGTTTGGGGGGGGGTACAGTTGTAAATCTCTTCGTAGGGTTCAACCCAGCGACCTTATAAGGGATACACGTCATTCTACATCATATGGAACGGCTTCCTCTACCAGGCTTTGAAGTGGCTTTATCTGAATTAGTTAGTCCTGCTTAAATAAAGGTTACATTAATACAATACGTGCTACATAACCCTGTCATAACAAGGACATAGTGTGTCATAAACAATGACAAGCTGTCTGTGTCCGCTGATGAATATTTCAACCCGTATCTGATGTGTGTTTGGTCAGGAAACATCCATGGTGGGCTGGTTCCTGACTGCAGAAGATGGGGAGGGGAAGGTGTGGCCGACCACCAGCAGAGACGAGGACGGGCCCTGGACACTCAGTGTTAATAACCAGGAGGCCCGGAGACACCTGCCTTCTGTTTACTACTGGAGGGCACCTGGAGAATACCTGGGCAACAAGGTCAGTCCTCCTCCTCAGGCCGTCCCCTTCATAAGCAACGGCACACACACACACACACACACACACACACACACACAGACACACAGACACACAGACACAGACAAACTGTATTGTTCACTGTATGTGGTTAGTTTAGTGTTAACACAACGTTAGCCAAAACACTACGGGATACGTTTCCTCGCTCCATCTCCAGGTGGCAGCACCAAAGTAAGTGCAGAATCTGTCAGAGAATAAGTGATTCTACACTGTCTGTTTTTCAAGTTTAACCACTTGTTTATGTTGTTTATGTAACAGCTTTATATTAGTTTCTTCTCTGTTCTCCTCATGAGCTTTGCCTGTCTTCCCCTCCCATTGTCTCTTTCTCTTTCTTAATCATCTCAGTGCATTCTGGGTGAAAACAACGCTTCGCTCCATGCACTCAATAATAATGTATTTTTCTCTAACAAAAGTCTTCATGCATGAAGGTTTACTCTGCTCTCCCTAATGTCAAAAAGAAACATCATTATGAGATTTATATAGGGGTCCACATTTGTGAACGTGTGTGTGTGTGTGTGTGTGTGTGTGTGTGTGTGTGTGTGTGTGTGTGTTCGTGTGTGTAAGGCATTCAACCACGATTTCAGTAAAAAGATCAGACACTGAGGCAGTGAATTCTCTCATGCTAGCGTGGCGCTCAAAAAGCCCAACACAATTACTCCTGTACAACCACAGTGCCATGTTTCATCACATGGATCATCACCAGGGTAACATGCATTCAAAGTGACGGCCACATTTCTAATGAAAAAGACAAATAGTTGCATCTCGCTCCAATTCCTACCAGGTCTCGTTCTGCATCACATACTGTAGCAAAGGATGGTGGAGAGTCTTGCTTTTTATGTTTGTTTTATGTATGGGTGGAGGCATGTTGTTGTCTACTTACCTCCCAGTAGAGATCCCATTATAACCCAGTACGTGAAATTAAGGTAATACATCAAAGTACCACCGAACAATGATTAGAATAAAATGAATACAATATATTGTAGTCCTGTCTATTTCTCAGAGCTAAATATTCACTTGTTTAACCATCAGCGAAAAAGTTTCATCTTAATTGCTGCTTACTTCTCCAACTTCCAGAACTAATTGCCACCCGTGTCCACCATTGGACTGGAGATGTGCTGACAGATTTACAGGAGACAGTAAACCCCATCAACCTGCAAACAGATCTCCAATGAACTTTCCTCGACAGAAATCTCCACATGCTGATTGACTATTGCCCTGGGGCATAAGGCTGCTTCTTTGGTTTCCCTGGCCAGGCAAAGTGAAAGGAATAGCACCAATTACTTTGGCTGCCTCTTCACTGAGTTGTGACCTATCACGGGTAATAGACTATTATGATGATAAATGAACCCATCTCCGAGGCGCTTGCCTGAGTACACACTTCAGCGGTTTCTCCCAGTGTGGAGCGGGGGCCATTACCCCTCGCCTTCAGATTGACAAGGCCAACAGAGCAGCCAGTGCAGAGCGAACGAGCGCCCGGGAGAATATGCATGGGTGGGTGCCAATGATTGTTTTACCCATATGAAGGTATTTATTTACAGTGAGTGTGGTGTTGTCGGTGGGCGGGGCCTACGAGGTAGTCATCACTAGGGACCTATAGGCTAGAGGCTGAGTGACGCCTACAAGAGGCTGTCAGAGCCCCGGGAAGCTGCTGCCTTTCACGCGCCAAGCCTGTCTCAAACTGTAGCTCCGGTTAGGTGCGCTGTGGTTAACACGCAGTGATCATGCCTCCACTCCCTTTACACTGCAGGGGCAGCGCTGCAGGGAATGCACGGAGCCAGTGCTAGGCTCTGCCACTTAAATGCCTGTTGAACTGCGACGAGGAGACTTTCGATGCTGCCTGCTCTTTCAGTGGATGCTGGAGCACAAGTGGATTTGCTTTTCTTTGTTTGTCATCTTTTGGCGTTTTTTTTATTAGCATATGGGTTGCTTAGAAACAAGATGTTGTGTGCTTTCCTTTTTATTTGAATGATGCTGCATCAGTTTTAGTAAATGTCTTAGTTCTTCTAATCTACCCCAAATTCTTCAGGGAAACATGGCGGAAAGATTTTCAGAAAGCACAGCAGCGCAAACATATGGCTTTGGTTAGAGATGGTAAAACAAGCAAGGACATTCTTGCAGCTTTTGAAGCAGCCAATAGCCTTTATCCCAGACAATCTCATTGGGGCCAGTTAAAGTGTTCCCCAGATGTGTGTTTCCAAGCCCTAGTTTTGGAGCTCCACCATCACCCACAATGCACACACAAAACAGGATTGGACGCAGTCAAAGGCTTCGAGCACAGCCCCCTCTTTGTAGCTGTCATGTGGGTGGCCAGTGGAAAAACAAACATTGATGCCTCCTGGATATTAAAGTCAACAAAGCCAGTGCCCAGGGCTTGTAATGGGGGGGGGCAGATGTGAAGAACTTTGGGTTGCCTGGGTCACGGTGCGACTCTTACTCAACGGATGATTGGAAAGTCTGTTGTTCATTTCCTGAAAGATAGGCCCTGATCTCCCCCTTCTCTCTTGGACAATTTCTCTCTGTCTCTCCCTCTGTCTCTCTCTCTCACTCTGTCCGTTCTTGCTTAGTCTCCCCTGTGATGTATTAAGTGGAGTCTAAATCTCTACGTCCTTTCTTCACAGTACTCTCTTTATTGTCCTATAACTCAGTGTGTCCTCATAGCAAAATACAAGCTTTTTACGGTTGTTCAGAATCAGCCAGGGTGCCCCGGAAGGACTGTGAAATAGTTGGGTTATTGATGTTTGTTACCCATTTGTTTCTGAGAGGATTACACCTTCCTTATGGGTGTGCCTGACACGTTGTTCCTTCCAAACAAAAGGTTACATGATCACTATCTCGCCCACCCACAATGCACTTGGCCTCCAGACCAGCCCCTTAGAAAATATGTACTGGGGTGGGTACTCATTGTCCTTATTCAAGTTCAAGTTTTCTAGTACATGACTTATTTTAGTCCTGGATTTTCTGAAATGATTTCCACAAACACTTCCTGTGTACAAAAGGCTGTAGCTCAACCCTTCTCCAGAGCCCCATGGTTAAATACAACAGAACCACACAGTGTCTGGTTGTCTGCACAGCTGTGCATGAATAATTTCACAGACATACAGACATCCACACCACTGGATGGACATCAGCCGTGCCAAAATAAATGGTTTGACAAGGCAAATGAATACAGTAGATCTCATGCCATGTCTTAGTTCTTTTGAGCTGCACTCTGAATCTAGAGTTTTCCCTGACCATATGATCTGATCTGCAGGCAGGGCCATCACCAGGTATCCTGGGCAAACTGAAAAGATTAATGCCTTGGCTCCTTCGCTTGTAGACAACACTGATATTGTTACATCCAGTGACCCGTGCCAAGCCATGGTCCCCATGAATACTATCCACCTTTCCCAGCGTTAATGACATCCCTGTCTGCAGGTCACACAGTCAGAGATAACTCCACGCTCTTCAGGTAAGTGCAGATTGAGAAGTGGTTTGCTGCCCTGGTCCAGACTACTGTATGGTTCTCCTGGGTTAGGCAACGAAAGAGCCTTTTGATTCCCCACAGCAGCGCCCGCAGAGGTTCTTTCGGTCAACCTCAGCAGGGGGAAAAGGCCCAAGAGCGCCAAGCCCTTTTCTGTCACAGCAAGACACAGAAGACACGTATGTTGTTTTTTTTTTGGAGATCTGGAGCGGCCAGAGCATAACAGAAGAAACACAGGAAGATAAAAGGAAGACATACGAATACAAAGGAGAACATTGTCCTTGGATAAGCTGTTCTTGATCAAAGAATGTTTGCTCAACTCTTCAGACAGACAGACATTTTGAAAATGTGTATTCTTCAAGAAGCCAATTCAGGCCAAAATCTGCATAGTAACATATCATACATTTTGCTAATTGTAACATTGCATATCGTATACTAAATGGAGCATCCCAGATTTACATAGACTATCTACCTCTACCGGGTTGGACTGGAGCCCGCTAAAACGATATGCTATGTCTTGGGCGACCAAAAGTAAAACTTACTAGTGCCACAAGTACAGTCGCTTTATAGTGGATGTTCAGTGAATATTTGGTTTCTTCTGTCAATTTCCATATATTGACAAACTGAAAATCCACCATTCATAAAACTTTCTTTACCAAGCTGGTTTAGGGTGAGTTGGTTGTTGCAATGTGGTATTTATTCAATTCACCTATCTTCCAGATGGAGAATGATTTCTACGTTCAGTATTTGTACTTCAAGTTTGAGGAAATGTTTGTTTCAGCCAGCCAGTAGTATGGAGATAGAAGAGACTGCGGTGTAGCTTGACCTTATTCTTCTTGATTTCCGCACCGCTACACCTGTTGGTGATCAGTAAGGTTTACTGAGTCTGCCAGTTTGAGGTGGAACAGTATCTGTTTTTTTGACTTATTGCAAAAGCACCCATTCTCCATGCACTGTAATTTACAAATTGATAGAAGCTGTTGATAAGGCATAGGTAAATTAGTAATTTATTTAGATAAGGGGGTTGTACATGTAGGTTAATTGAGAGTTTTTTCATGTTCCCTTATCGCTGGGGATGAATGTGATATCTTATGGCATAATCCCAAAGTGACATTTACAAAATGGTTTGCGAGTATGCAGAGTTGTAATCTCATGGCCTTTATGGGATAAAACTCGGAGACTCAAATTCTGACCCAGTGAATAAGAGTGAATAAGATTTGCTGTTTCCTCTCAGCTATCAGGTTATGTTTAGCATGGTTAGCATGGTTAGCATGGTTAAACATTTCCCAAGCTGCATTGCTTAGCTTTGCTAGCATACGTCTAGATCGGGTGAGCATTTTCAGAGATTTTTTAAAAAGGCATCCATGGCAATCATCTGGCGTTATGTCCGTTGTCCTCCACAACATGTCACCCGGTCCGCTAGCTGGTGATTGGAATGCGGGGGAGAACACAGTGTTCCACATCTGGCAGCCACACAGCCATAACTCCTCTCATACCAGGTCTGTGAGAAGTTATCAGTATAGTGTTGTTTCCCTCTGTCATCTGTCCTTGGATACTGCAGATGTTTGGTTAATTAGGTTCCGTCTGCTTCGTTTACAAATTTCCAAAAGGGTCAACCTTTTTGTTGTGGTTGCCATGATGACAGTCATGGAATCTGAGAATCAGTCAACAGAATTTTAGTATTGTATTCAAAGTATAATTGATCTTGTTGAATGATAAACAGTATGCAGGCATCAGAGATGTTACGAACCCTGTGGCTCTAGCAGTCTAGGGTGGATGGTACAGAGACCTGTAACATAAAACTCATGCAAATTAGTGCAAATTAGGCGATGCACTCATGACTGCCAGGTGGGAAACACCAACAAGCACAATCAGGAACATAAGGGACACCTGGGGAAATGGCAGGAGGGGAAAAACACAAATGCACATACAGGGTACCTGCATGCATAACAGAGACTAGAGTGTGTTTTTCTTCGTTTTGGATATTGGTCTCTGTCTTTTTGTTTGGAACTCTTCTAGTAATAGCGCAAGTTTACAACACTATTTGGAAATGTCTAAACAACTATGTATGTATGTAGGTGAAAGGTTTGGGCTGAAAAAATGAAGTGGCCTGGTGTTATTAAGTGGGAAGCTCCTTGCACACATTGCTTAATTTCCCTAAGGTGTGAGCCACAGGTAGCCTTTTTCCAAGGGCGAGAAGTCATTGTTGAATGTCAGAATACTTGGCAGCAGGCAATTTTCCAATCCTGGAAGAGAAAATAAACATTTTGTTAGTTTCATAATAATAAATCTTAATCCGTCTGATTTGTACTGTCCTCCCTTCTCTTTTTAATCAAGCTTAATGCCTCTAGCAGTGAGCATCGATTAAAACCTTAAGGGCAGTGTTAATATCATGCCAAAGACATATTAACATCCTATTCCAAATAGAACAAGCATGTGCTAAATGTGGACATGATTCCAAGGGTTCTTTCCACTCGTTGTCAGAGCCCTGTATTATATCATACTTCCTGTCCCTGGGAGGAAAAATGATTCACTCCCGCAAAGCATGTTAAGCACCTGCATAAGTCAAGCCTGAATATTAAACACTGAGTCGTGCGTACAAATGGTGTGCATAGGAATGGTATGCATTTACTAGGTTTGGAATCAGGCCCAGTAACACCTCCCTTGTATCTATGAAGATCTTTGTTTGTAAGATGATTGTACTGCATCTTGCTGTCTTAAGAAGAGTAAAACCTCTTCGGTATTACTGCCAGTGTGCTACTATAAAATGTTTCCCTTAATGATCATAAAACGCTGCTCGTAATGTCACTGAAGAGGTTCTGAGATTTGTTGGTGGTACTGACTCATTTTAAACATTACTTCGAAAGGGCACTAGATTATTTTAGGTTCTGGCAGAGCATTGAATGATGTGTGTTGAGTAGACCACATCAGCTTTACATCCCCGCTCAATACTAATGCAATAACTCCAATAATCTTAATTAAGTGCATATGAACAGTCTCATTCATCGTCTTTAATGCTATTATTCTCCAAAAGTGCCTTGAAAGGGCCACGAGAGGGTATGGTATATGGCCAATATACAATGTCTAAGAGGCATTCTTAGGCACGATGCATTGCAGAACACTTTTTACTGCTCTTATTATATTGGTAGCTGTTTTATAAAGTGCTATAAGGCATCTTGGGGGGTTTGTGATATTATTGCCAATATACCACTCTGCGATGCGTCACGACTAAGAACAACTCTTAGCCGTGGTATTTCGGCCATGCCGGTAAGGCACATATTACCCCATTGTGCCTTACAGCAATCAGGATTTATAAATATTCAGTACCTTCATATTGTGTTGTTTGGCAGATTATTTCATATGTTCACTTCTGTTTTTTTACAGCTCACATCCTTTGGTGGAAGTCTTGTCTATACTGTCTCATATGACGCCGGGGAGAAAGACAAGGATATTAGAGTTAACTCGGCTCCTAATCTCATCATAGAGGTGAGTACAACACCAGTAGATACATCAGTAGCATGGACACTAGCTTGCAACAAAAACTCATTCATAAAGCCATGCACCCACATAGAATGTCAGTCCACGTAATGTTCAACTGAATCACGGGATTCAGGCTCCAGACTCCTCATGGGACCGAACCCTCTGGGCTTCTGTTGGAAGTTCACTACAGTCTGAATGCTACGTCTGGCTTGACAACAAAAAACATGTTTGGCACAAAGCTGTGTGTGTCTGTGTCTGTATGTGCTTATAGTATTAGACAGCATCTGGCTGTCACTAGCTCATCCCCCAAATATGAGCTCGGCTTAGTAGTGCTGCGGTCATTCCTGCTCCATATGGTTTGTCTTAGAGACGTTCCTTCTGGTCCCCATGCCTGAGCTCTATCTTTCTAACACAGGGTAACTTGAATGGGAGATTACTCAGAAGAGAGCTGGTGTGGAATAGTGCTACACCCTAACAAGGTTTTGAATAAGACAAGAATAATATTTTTGGGGGATCCTTCATCACATTAAGCGTGGATGGGGGTTTCTCAGAGAAGACACTAATGCCTCTTTCAAGCAGTCTTTTGACAAAGCTGTATCTTCCAACGTGACAGTAATGGCAGCATCTCTGTTTCTGATTATAACCACATATAACCAAACACGGTTAACATGAACATAAAATGGCTTATAGAGGGGTGTGTGTCTATTTAGTTGATGTAGCTTTATGCTAAACTTGCCAAGCATCTGCATTTGTTTCTGCAGCGCTCAGCAGATACCTCGCAGAAAAGCCTCTCTAAGGTCTATCCGAGTGTCACGTAAAAAGGATTTGTTTCGTATGATTCATTTGGGTATGGGGTTCCAATCGAATGCTGCACCGACACAAGGCCTGCCTCATGTTCTACTCCTGGGTCATGAAATGGTCAATAAAAGGCCCCGTTTTGAGGTCGGCGAGCCTCTGTGTTTTATTGTAGCTCGCACGACTTTGCTGAAGCAGTGTGTGAATCAATTAAACTATTTATTTTAGTGTAAATTAAGCCCTCCTGACGTGGTGTGGAAGACCAGCACTGACCTTGGGAGTGATGCACGAGACGCACATTTCCTCCATCGTTCGTTCCCTACGTCGTCTTGGGCTATTACACTAGCGATGTGTCCTTTTATTAACGCTCCATTGTGGAGCAGCGGTTCATCTGTCATGGTTTTCATCTTCAGTCAGCCGAGTGCCGTGAGAGGATTCAGTCGCTGCCTTTTATTTGTGTGTGTGATCCATGAGGAATGCATTGAGGGTTTTCTCCCTTAAGCACTGTGCTCTGACTGATGGGACACACATAAAAAAGTCACACGTACACACATACACACACGGAGGGGATATCATTCCAGACACAGACATAACCACACAAATCCCATGTGTCATTATGTCCTCTATGCTTCTTTCCATAATTACCCTTTGGGTCTAGTCAGAAAAATGAGTTTATCCCAAGGATCTGGAAACCAGCAAGAGAACCTGTTCTCTAGTGCAATCAATGATAAAATGTTCAGTGTCAATCTTTTTCCGTCAAAAATGCTGTCACTGATTGTTGGATCAGAGTTGCTTGGTCAGATATGCCTACTCACTTTCCGTGTATTTGCGATACTGGTGTTTGTACACGACTGTTGGACTTATGAGTCTGAGGGAGAGATTGCTAGCCCCATTAGTGTCAGATGACAGCCACCTAGGCCCAGTCACTGGGTTTTATTGAGATACTGCAGAGAGCGGGGCAGAGCCCAGATATATGGCAGGTCATGATTGATAGTTAAACCCTGCTTTGCATGTGTACACTCCATTAATTCAGTGCAAATAAAGTGGCCGGCGCACATAAATTGTAATTTCCCAGAAGCCACTGGAACAGTAAATAAGCAGTCGAGATGAATAGCATCTGATAATCCTCTCTGATGATTCCCAACAGCGTGTTTGAAGATATTACCTTAAAGTTTACCTGGCAATACGTTCATTGGCTGTACTCAAATCAGCAGTCACTGGCTGTCTCTAAACTCCATGTCTCTAACTAGGTTTTCATTCAACCATTTAATGCGCATAAAACCAGCATAAAAATCTGTCTGCTATGTGAAGAAGCCCCAACTACTATCCAATTGGCAGCTGATTTTCTTTTGATGAAATGTAGTGGTGCGTGGGTTGACGCAATGGGAGTTGACGCGGTTCGGGTTTTGCCTTGTTCAAGGGTAGAAACCTAGATTTGTGATCACCTTGTAGATTTGATCTAGAGACCTTTCGGGTTTCCTGGCCAAACACCTGCCACCCTGCTGGGCCCCCTGCCACCCCGTAAAGGTTATGAAAACTTCATTTCTCAACCAATGAACCGCATACCTTTATGGAGTCGTAGTGGGAGGACCGTTATGTTTAAGTTTCACTTTGATTTGATGTTTCTTATTAAAACTTTCACATATTAATATTGCCACTGAAATGCCATTTCTCCAAAAAAACAACAACAATGAAACATGTTGAGACATGGCATGACATTTTATATCCAACAGGTACTTTACTCTCATAAAATGTTTCCATCCACAGTTTTTTGTGTCTTTAAAAAAAAAAGAAAAAAACATGACAGGTGTGATGGAAACAGGACATGTCTGTAAAATATTATAATTTTCTTCAGACAGTTCTTTGGTGGTGATCTTTATATGTCAGTAAAATACATTATCGTGGACCAAATGCGCAGTGGTCATTCCTTTACGAGCAAATATCAATAAAATAACCATCACATCGAAGGGAACTTGTCAGGTGACGGTTATGTTCTGTATTCCTCACACTACTGTTTGGAAAAGCATGCAGTTTATTAGGCTGTAGATTCAATAAGTTACAATGAACTTGAAAAAGTAGTAAATGTGCACAGGGATGAGCTTGGGGATAACTATCAAGGCTTTTATTCTGGTGACATGATGATGGATGTGTGGCTGCCGTCTGACAAATAAGAAACTTGTTCTAGTGTTATTCCTAATAATGGCATTGCTTTGGGCAGTCTACCACAGGTGCCAAGACCATAGTGGACACATTTGTTTTAAAGCAGCAGCTATCGGTAGAGCTGAACATTGAAGGGAAACACACTAAACTTTAGGTTTTCCTTTTATTTGGTACTTAAAAAAATGAAGCTAGTAGGTAGTTTAATATGCACTGTGCTATCACATCCTGTTTTTTTATATGCAACAAGACACTTTGGTAGGAAAATAAGCACTGTTTCTTTATTCAGATTTCAGAAAAATCGGTTGGCAACTGACTGATATCCGAATGTTGCCGCTCTGCGTCTTTTGCCCTCTCTCTCCCTGTTTTGCTCTCTCCGTGTCTCTCTCCCTCTTTGTTTCTCTGTCTGTCTCTTTTTCTTTCTCTCTCACTCTGTCTCTCTCACTCTTCCTCTCCCTCACTCTCCTCTCTCTTGCGCACACTCGGGGGCATACACAAAGATCTCTCCCTTTCCTTCCAGCTCACACCTACACATAAATTACTATTCATACGTTGACAAAAACTCACACTTATCTAGTCGATGGACAGCTTCGAGAAAGACAAGTCTTCCATTAGGAAATGTCACTCCTTATACAATTTAGCTACTCGTTGTGTCTCAAATCGAGAATCGAGGATGACTATTATCTGTGTGTAGCACCCATGCTCTGTCTACGGCCCCATATTGACAGCCAGAGCTGGGATTTAGCAATCTGGCATGAGGCGATTACATACATGCACCAAAATGGATGCTGTCTCTAAAACGAAGGCAAAAAAAGAGAGAAGACCCTGACATTTCATCTATTGCAGGGCAACGGGATAAAAATGATTGACAGTCGATTCGGCCTGCCGGTGTACCCTTTCTCCGAGAGCACAAAGAGGATTGTGCTCTACCCTGACCACTTTGAGAATCAGCGGACAGGCCTGCCTGTCAGCAAAAGGGACTTCATGATAGCTCTAACTAATGTGAGCAGCCTACTCATCAGAGCTTCACACAGCAATGAGCAGGTCGCCATCTACAGGTAACCAGGCACATTTCACCCGCCTCTGTTCCCGTTCGAATTCCAGGATATCTGCTCTTTGGCCCGTGAAACTAAGTCAGCTGTGGTTGATGTTATCGTATTTCACATACAACATTGTAATGAGGTCTGGCGAGACTGATTGGAAAGATTCATGTTATTGTAAGATGTCTTTGTTTTTATGTTGTTGTTTTTTTTGGGTTAATTTCTGTCTTGTCTTGGCAAGGCTCCATTCTGTCAGTCTGGAAGTGGCCAGTGAGGTCTCCAGGAGTAAGAATCTGGCCAGTGCGGTGGAGATCTGTCGCTGTCCCCCGGGATACAGTGGAACGTCTTGTGAGGTAAATCACAGTTTTCCTTTCACTCTTTTTTTTTTCTCAGAACACAAAAAGAAAAGAGAAAAGTGATTATGTGAGAGTTGCTCTCTTCCGGTTTGTCGTTTTTACTTCCAATTATTGTAAAGTATGTGCGGTTTGTAGGTTTGGATTTGTGCGCCTGCTTAGGTACAGTAAGTGTGTCTGTAGGCGACTTGTAAGTATGAAGTTGATGTACAGGCACAGAAAAGGATGTGCTATTATGGCAATCTGTACTCCGTTTTGAAAACTGTCTTTCTTATATAAAATGTGATGTGTATTGATTTCTGCAAGTGGCGTTTTGTGCTGAGTCAAGCCACAAAACGCCGGGGTGGGTGGGGGTGGGGGTGGTGATAGAGGGAGAGGGGGAATGAAATTGAATGCGCAGTTATCATCAAGTTTTTTCAGGCGCTGGAGAGGTTGGGAACAGTAGATGTGACCCTAGTGAATAGCGGCGGTGGCTTGCTGTGATGTGTACAGGGACACTTGGGTGGCCTCCCGGCTCAGTACTATTCCTTTCCCCCTCAGAAAGAATATTAAATGTCTAGAGAACCGAGAAGGATTATTGACATGCACATTTATATGACATGCTCAACAAACAATTTGGCTCATGAGTACCGCTATCAAAACTGGCTGAAATTACACAAAATCGCTTTTAATTTTTTCAGTTTTTGTTGCCATTGAAGTGTTGTTCTTTAAGATGTTCTACACCGGCCCTTCCTCTCTCCAGAGGTATGACAGGGTAGCTCCTCTTGATGAGGACAAGGCCAGAGTGTGACTAAATACAGGGCGTGTATGCTACTGTTGTAATTCTCTGTATGTGTCTGTGTGTTTTGTTTTGTTTTGCTTCATAAGAAGTTTTTTTAAGCAATGCCTGTCCGTGTGTTGCCTCCCATCTATGTCCACAAGTGCAGTGAGCAACATACTGTGTGCTGAGAGTTTACAAAAGCGTGTGTTTGCGGGGTAAATCATTGGTTTCGAGTCTGTTGTGAAGTTTGTGCAATAATTTTGTGCAGTAATTACTATCTATCAGAGGAATACTGCATTTTTATTGAAATTAGTGGTGTTGAAGATCTGAATGTAGTATTTAAAATTAATTGTATTAGTATTCCAGATGCATTCATAAACTGACAGAATGATATTACAATTTTCTCTCCAACTGCAGAAATCGAAGCACTTAGTGCAGCAACATTGATGCAATAATTATGGCTTTGTAAGACTAATTACAAACCCTAAACAGCTTATGAGGCGAGACAATTAAACTCTAAATCTCAATGACTAAAAATAGTCATATATTTATTTATTTTCCCCCTGCAGCTTGGAGTCATTTGATTAGTTTTTACATTGTTAGTTTATTAATCTACAAATCAGTGTCTTTGAACTGTCAGAACTGTGTGCTTGGATTTTCATTGTCTAATGCTGATATGGCTTGGTGACTGTCTGTGTTGCAGATGTGTTCGGTTGGGCATCGAAGGGTTAACGACACCACGTTCAAAGGAGTGTGTGAACCATGTGACTGCCACGGCCACGCCTCACGCTGTGATGACCACACTGGGCGATGCATGGTCAGTTGGAAACAATGTCATGTAGGGAGATGTTGAAGTCTCCTCACTGCTTAATGGGCACAAAGTTTTTGCAAAACCCCAGTTAAGGTGGAGTTTTTAGATATTTTCTTTTACCAAATATAATGCACTTACATTTAGGTCTTTTTGTTTTAACCAGTTTGTTGTTATTCACCCGTTCTGATACTGACTGCGGCTCTTTGTTCACAGTCTCTGTGAGCCTTCTGAGATTTGTGTGCTGGAATGTATAGTTCGTATTTATCAGCATACATCATCATCCTAGCTCCTTCCAGTCGTTTGTAAAAACAAATGGAAAACGGACCAAGGCATCTACCCTGAGGGACACCAATCTTTATATATCTGACATTAGAGCAGCTTCCGTTAAAGAACACTTTTCAAATTTTACTGGATAAATAACTCTCCAGTCTCCGTGATGGCAATTGATGAGAAGCCATAACAAGTGAGTTTTTTTAGAACAGCATATGATCAATAACATACAAATCACATGACAATCACTTTAATCCTATTATCCATTTATTTCATTTGCGTTTAGTGCAGTACGAGTACAGTGCCCTTCTCTAAATGTATGGCGAGGGTCAGCAGTTAGTCGGTCAAACAAGTTTTTTCGGTCAAACAAAATTATTTTTATTGACTAACAAATAGCAGGCATCAAACTACTTGGTGGCTGTTAATGGCCGCTGATGATTTACCATTCTTAGGTAGTAGGATTATGTCAGCTTCCTACCACACTGGACACAACTAGGCTTTGTTAAAGATATGTTTGAGTATCC
This sequence comes from Esox masquinongy, assembly GCA_016801175.1. Classification (NCBI taxonomy): domain Eukaryota; kingdom Metazoa; phylum Chordata; class Actinopteri; order Esociformes; family Esocidae; genus Esox; species Esox masquinongy. The sequence continues at coordinate 51,984 of JACXGI010002968.1, forward strand.
TAGCATGGTCCTGCGGTCTCTGTCGGCCTCCGGTACACATTTCACTCTGACATTAGAGCCCTTTCAGCCAAACTCTCTCTCCTACATCTTTATCAAATAAAGCATAGAAATTCATATTTGTACAAATCATTGTGATTTTGAGCTACCTCATTCCACTGACCTACTTTATCCTGTTTCCTCCTTACCGGTGGACAACACCCACTCTCTGGTTTCACCTTACAACAGGTCACAGCTGTGCTCTCGTAAAGACGCAGCGCACGGCAAAGGCTGCCGGAGGATGTCGTAAAAAGGCTCCTTCGTGGGTTTTGAAGCCCCCTCCCGGAGATGAAGTAGCTGCCGCTTGAACCGCAACCAGCGTCGACCTTGCCATTGTATTGACTTTCTGCTCCCCCTTTTCATCCTCAGCCGATGTTATGACCGGGGCTTTAGAGGTAGTGACAGATCTCAGGCTGTGGCCTGGCGAGTTTTACCATGACTCTGTGTTCAGATAGATTGAGCTGAGTGGAGCGCTTTGTCCCCAGGGCCCTGGGTCCAGTCTCAGCTGTCTGCTTTGCTTTCATCCTGACAGCTATCTAGTGCTCTCAGACATCTGTACAGCCTAACCTCTCTCACCTTCCCCTGGCAGATACAGCGCTATGCCCCCACTGTCTGGGCCAGACTATTCCTTTTCAGTAATGAACAGATTGACTGCCAGAACAGGGATGCGAGTTGTTTTTGTTGTGCATGAGCTGGAAGCAGGTGAGAGGGATATGGTGGTTTTGATGGTGTGTTTGTTTATTTCTAATTTGTTCATTTATTGATTTATTTAACTGTTATTTAAGTAGGGAAATCCCATTGGGATCTGCATATGCTTTTCTCTGTATTCTTGCTTCACAGCAGTGCGACAAATATGAAGTGCGTAAGGAACCAGTGACAGAAAATACACAAGAAAGGCATGAGAATTCTACAATACAAAATCGGTCAAATTCATCTTCCTAAAATCAGGTCAATTACCAAAGTAAAATGCATATGAGGCACTAGTGAGCGATTCTGAAATCTGCTTCAAATATGTGGCAAATGTAGTTTGTTTTACCCAAATTGGTAACGACAAAAAAAGAAGAAATGCATGTGTTAACCATTCCTGAGAGACAGTGAGGCATTTCGTACTTCATTAGGTTAGGAGGGATCACGGGCTGTGCACGTTGTGATCTGTCGGGTGTGATGTGGTCGCTACGGTAGCTTGCTTCCCTGAGACCTAGTGCGCTGTCCTCCAAGGCTGGTTAGTTCCTGTGAATGATGCAATGATCGTGAGTTCAACCCTGGCGAGCTTCCTCCTGGTACAGCAGGTAGAGTGTGCCTGCTTGCCATCTACTGTATTAAAGCTCTCAGGATTTATCCCACGTGGGATTCAGCGTTTTAATGGAGATAGGAAATGATTTGTAAAGTAAATAGGGGCCAAGCAAGTGGCATACAGCCAGCCTATATGTAAGGAAATGGGGTGTTATAGTTAGAACCTTGGCCCATGCAACACACACACACACACGCACACACATCGTCATACACGTATGGGCACATAACCCTAATACACACACGTATACATACCTTATATATAAGAACACACACACACTCATGCCCTGCCCACAAACACTAGCACATCCATTACTCCCCTTAATAACAGCCTAATCAAGAACTCTTCTCTGCGCTGGTGATTATGCTGAGTAGACATCTGCAATTGACTCAAGAGCGTTTAGGCTTTATTGGGGCTGATGAGGCGTGGAGCTAAAAAAAAAAACAGCTCTCATTTCATTAACGGTGCATTACCAGAGTTTGGGTTGATGCCACTCTGTGGGGAAATGCATTACGTTTAATTTGGCAACATCAGACTCCCAAAGTCTCTCCCAATTATTTTCTGGACCATCCCTGTCAGACAGACACTATGGAGAGGAGACATGCAAAATCCTTTTTACTGCTATTATTTTTTACAAGAATAAAAAACGAACACGTGTTTGTCCAGGCTGACTCACGGTTGACTGCATTGTCAATCAAGTACAGCTGCTTTAAATTACATTACGACAATATCCGATGTAAGGAGTAGGAGATGCGCATCAGGTATTCCAAAACAACCACAGGTACTCTAGGAATGGAGTAGAAAAGCAAGAATTGTACAACTGTCTTGCAACTTTACATGCAGCCATGCATTGTCAGAAAGATAAGAAAGTGAAACAACATAACATAAAACATTTCTGTTTTTGAAATTCATCAAGAAGGAATCTCATGGCTATATAATCCCATGGCTACACAAACTAATTTGCAAACATACATCATGTTTAGGAGAATAGGAGTCTTGCCCATCACATTCAACACAGCAGCTAATATGAAAACAATCAATCACATTTTTACTTTTAGTCTGAACTAAAGATGGGCAAAACTGGTAGACTTGTTTTTTTTCTGCTTAAATCTTTTCTACTTAGCTCATTGATTTTCATTGAAACAGAACATTTTTCAAGCTGGAAGTCTCGCTTCCTCTTCATTCTTTTCTCTGTACTTGCCTCTATGCTGACTGGATCTGCAACTCTGAAATAACAACTACAAATGAGGGTAGAGGTATTCTTTACCTGGTCCAGTCAAAATGCTGATAGATCTTCTTGACATTATTATGATCAAACACGGGTCTAAACATAAAATTTAGTAAGTAATTTAAGACAGAAAATCTTCAAACAGAATGAATGTACAGTAAGGGGCCACTACTGTTTTGGTAAACATTGTTGGGGTAGACAAATGTAAACACTCAAGTATAAACAGAGCTCTGGATACGGGGTAAATATATGGCCTAGTTTTAGCCATGCTTTTAGGCTATAGTCTGTTTGCATAGTTATGTTGTTTACAAACATTAGAGTGAAACAACATTATATTTGTTGGTTTGTGAACGGTGTACGAAAGTTCATCTAAACTCCTGAAGCGAAAAAAGGTCATATTTTTCAAGAATAAGTTGTTCAACAATATACTGTATTTTACTTATTCACATCTTTGTAAAAATGAATGTAGCAACTGTGGATTGCCTCTTCAACATAAAGAATGTATTTATGCATTTACATGTTGTGAACCTAAATAAACCTACTGTATATTCCTAGGGCTGTGCGGAACATACCACTGGATTCCACTGTCATGAATGTATTCCTGGTTTCTATGGGGATGCTACCAAGGGAACAGCCAATGACTGCCAGCCATGCGCGTGCCCCCTCAACATCCCATCCAACAAGTATGTCATCATCTGCCACGTGGAAATAAGTTTTATACTCAGAACCCAATCAGAACTTGTTTCTAGCAACCCTGACCTCTATGATCCATTATACTCTATGTTAATAACTTTTCTCGTTCAATGAATCCTGGATCCCTGTAATGTTATATTTGGGCGATCCGTCGCCATGACCCCCAGTACGCTGTTGTGTTTCCACCGCGTTGAGGTTGTAAACGGGGCCAGAGACTGTCGCTCCAGTCAAGCACTGGTAATGGTCAGTAATCTCCTGGTGGCCAGAGTGAGACGGCGCTGCCTGGGGCCAGGACGAGAGCAGCTGAACATTCCTCTACACTAGGGGCCCTAGCATTAGGTCCAATGGCTAAAGAACACCCCCCCACCACTCCGCGACATTCCCAAAGGGCAGTGCCAGCCTAATGTTCCTGGCTCTGGGATCCAGTATCATCTGAAATAGACTGACCAGTCATTCTATCAACCTTTGGTCAGGAACCTGGAACCTGACCCAACAACCAGTCCGACTCTATCTTTGGGATCAGGAGTGGGACAGGAGCTGGACTCTCACCCTCACTCATTTTTAACTCAGTGATGTTGGTGTGTTTAGGGGAGACAGAAGAATGGGGTTGTTGATACGGGTCTCTTTTCTCTTTCTACTACCTCCTGTTTTTTTCGCACAAAAACACCGTAGCTTCAGCCCTACGTGCCATGTGGACCTGCGAGGGGAGCTGATGTGTGACCAGTGCCCGCCGGGATACACAGGACCGCGGTGTGACAGGTGAGTGACCTGGGCCTCCGTTCCCACGGCAGGATTCGTAATGGTACCATAGCAGCCGTAAGAATACTACTACAGTCATATCAGTAGTACTACTACAGTCATATCTGTAATACTACTACAGTCATATCAGAAGTACTACTACAGTCGTAACAAAACGTTCACAGAAATACTACTACAGTCATCTGTAATACTGCTACAGTCATATCAGTAGTACTACTACAGTCGTAACAAAACGTTCACAGAAATACTACTACAGTCATATCTGTAATACTGCTGCAGTCATATCAATAATAGTGTACAACTTCAGTCATAACCAAACGGTCTCAACAAAACTACTGCAGTCATCAATACTACTACAGTTAAAACATGGCATTAGTCTTGTTGACTTTAATTTTACGGTATGTGAGAGGTTCATTGTCGTTTTGCCACCTCATGATATTCTTTCTAATGGGTATTAGTTGACTTTGAGATGCAAATGTCTTTGTACAGTATGTATGTAAAATGGGTATACATGTTTGTCCAGTTTGTGTTGCTGTGCAAGATTTCATGTAATCCAATTGGACATTATATAAGAACTGTGACAATACATACTTACAAATATACATTGTACATTTTAAATGGATTTCTTGATTATGCCTATGACAACTAGTAAATGTTGTTTTGTATTTGTCTCTATACTGCTGGCTGGTGGATTGTGTCATTTTCTTAGTCCTTATACATGCATGTCAATAGCTGCCCCATATGCCACTGTGGTCTTTTCTGGTTTGTCTGTTGATATCATATGCCATATGGTTCTGTGTGTCTACGAACGCTCCTCATAAAATCCAAGAGACTACAGATGGGTCCAGTTGATGTTCCAGAACACTGGGATCTTTCCCAGAGGCGCCAGTCGACAATGGACCCCCCTCAATGAACCAGCCTCTCTGGACCAGGGGGAAGATTGATCACTTGGCAGTCAGTGCCCACACGTCTCTATTTGTTTGCATCATAAAGAGCTACAAAAGTTTCTTTGCCTCTTTCTATCTATCTCTTTATTGTTTTACTCTCTCTTCACTCTCTCTATCTGATGCTCTATGGGGAGGGAGGGATGGTAAATATTTCTAAACGTTGCTAGGCCTTCAGTCACTACCGCAGGGTTGTCTGTCAATAAACTGGCAAAGGGGTGCGGACCAGACGGCCCCCATCTCTCTGTGTGATCCATGCCCTCTGACAGATGGCGATAGCGGGCTGTTGCTACACGTGCCATCCCTTTGCAGCCTCTCCTGGCATCGACCTGCCGTCCTCTGCGTTTAGCGGGAGAGTCCAGGTTGGCCAAGGAGGGATTTGGCTTCTGCAGGCCATACGGGTGGACAGGAGCCCATTTAGGCTACAGACTGACAGGATGGAGGCCTCATCAATCATGGTTGCCTGAGACTGAGGGCCTGGGGCTCAGCGTCTCTCCCTGGTGCTCTCGGAGAGAGACACTGAATGGAAGGACTTTACAGAGGCATGCTCTCATAATGTCCCTCTCCACGTCTGAACCTGTTGCACCTCCCTCTAGTCTAGTGGAAGTGAACCGAACTCTGGGTGTGGAGCTTTGTCTGCTTGATAACAAGTGGTGCTCTGCTGCAGGACTAAGGAGGGTTAGTTGGTAATAATAGCTTTCTCCTCAGAGCCGTCAAACCTCTGCCATCCCTGGAAATTAATTGGCAGTCTGTGCTAAAAGAGGCTTGTGAAGAGGTCTTTCCCTTCCTCCCTGGAAAGCTGTTCTGCCGAGGCTGGGAGTACATTCTCTCAGTCAAGTGCAGAGTTGCCAGTAATAAGATTATTGATTTGGGAGAAAGTCTATCCAGAGGAATCCTAGAGTAGGAAAAGAGGTTTCACTTCAGTTTTTTTGAAAGCTGATCCAAGTGGGCAGGCTGTCAATGAGAATACACAACAGAATCTTGGCTGTTGAGAAGATGGCAACAGACTTACTCTTCTATGGCTGAGCCTCTGAGATCTCTGAAACATATTAAAGTTTATGTTTAGTTTGGCTGCGGGTGGGCATGGACACCTGATCCCCCAGGCCCTGACAGTTAGAGCAGAGTGTGTTGCCAGATTGGGTTGAGAATGTTACCTATTTTAAAGGGGACGGCTTGTGGCCAAGAGGGAAAAACTGTAAAAGTATTTTTAGTTGGGCAGCATAGACACCTGGCGAGAGACATCAGTTTTTAAGAAGGACCCTTCCTGTTTGTCTGAGAGAGCTGGGTTGCCAGACTGCCAGGGAGAGTAAATGAACGTGTGAATAGATCAGACGGCGCCGTGTGGTTAAGAATAGACCCCTCAATCCTCCCCCCACCCACTTGAACTGCACTGAGTTAGATGGGAACATGGAAGTGTTCCATGCTAATGGAATGGTGGCTAAATTTCATTATGGCCTCTGTCTTATGAGAATTGAACCATGGGTAACAGATTGTCGTGGCTCATAGACTGCCTGTCAGGGTGCGGGACCATCTAACATCAAGTAAAAAAAAGAAAAAATTGTCCTTTAAGCCCTCCTATGTCATGAAAAAAGACCGAATACACATAGGGTACTGTTTGATCTATCTTAGTTCTGAAAAAAGGAATAGATCCCTGGCCATCTGGGTCCATGTAAACAAAGTAATGGTTATTATGTCTGAAGGCATAGAATCTCAGCACCCAGACTTGCCTGCCTGACATGTTGATCAGGACTCACATCATGTACAGTGGATATAAAAAGTCTACACACCCCTGTTAAAATGCCAGGTTCTTTTGATGTAAAAGAGTGAGACAAAGATAAATTGTGTCAGAACTTTTTCCACCTTTAATGTGACCCATAATGTGAACAATTCAATTGAAAAACAAACTGTAATCTTTGAGGGGGAAAAATAAAAAATAAAAAACTCACAATAACCTGGTTGCATAAGTATGCACACCCTTAAACTAATACTTTGTTGAAGCACCTTTTGATTTTATTACAGCACTCAGTCTTTTTAGGTAGGAGTCTATTAGCGTGGCACATCTTGACGTGGCAATATTTGCACACTCTTCTTTGCAAAAGCGCTCCAAATCTGTCAGATTGCGAGGACATCTCCTGTGCACAGCCCTCTTCAGATCACCCCACAGATGTTCAATTGGATTCAGGTCTGGGCTCTGGCTGGGCCATTGCAAAACGTTAATCTTCTTCTGGTGAAACCATGCTTTTGTGGATTTGGATGTGTGCTTTGGGTCATTGTTGTGCTGAAAGGTGAACTTCCTCTTCATCTTCAGCTTTCTAACGGACGCCTGAAGATTTTGTGCCAAAATTGCCTGGTATTTGGAACTGTTAATAATTCCCTCCACCCTGACTAAGGCCCCAGTTCCAGCTGAAGAAAAACAGCCCCAAAGCATTATGCTGTGTTCCATGGTATATCTAATGCTTTGGAAACTCTTGTGTACCCTTCTCCTGACTGATATCTTTCAACAATGAGATCCCTCTGATGCTTTGGAAGCTCTCTGCGGACCATGGCTTTTGCTCTGAGATGCAACTGAGAAAATGTCAGGAAAATCCTAATAGAACAGCTGAACTTTATTTGTGATTAATCAGAGTCACTTTAAATGATGGCAGGTGTGTAATGACTTATATTTAACATGAGTTTGAATGTGATTGGTTAATTCTGAACACAGCCACATCCCCAGTTATAAGAGGATGTGCACACTTGTGCAACCAGGTTATTGTAAGGTTTTTATTTTTAATTTTTCCCTCTCGAAGATTTCAGTTTGTTTTTCAATTGAATTGTTCACATTATAGGTCACATTAAAAGTGGAAAGGTTCTGACACGATTTATCTTTGTCTCATTCTTTTACATCACAAAAACCTGGCATTTTAACAGGGGTGTGTAGACTTTTTATATCCACTGTATGTATGATAGTGTGTTCTGCCCAGTGCGGAGACCAGAGACATCCCAGCTCTTACCTGCATCCCTTCCCATTCAGCGGTGTTGCGTAGTGTACTGCAGTCCATTCCTCTGTCAGCAGGACGTTGAAAGAGCCTGATGTCCCATTTAGTCCAGACCAATGTTAGGCCATGATATTTGCATTAGTGCTGTCTACTCCCCAATATGCCCCCACTTGATGGTTTACATGAAATTACAGACACGTATTCTGCTTTACACGCCAGTGGCTTCTTCTAACATAAGACACTCAGAAGCAATAACAAATTCAATTAATAAGTCTCTGGCGACTAAAGAAATCTGCTGCATATGATACGGAATTATTACTTTTCCCATTTGATATCATGCAGATGGAAGGGTGGTGTGGAGATAAGAATTGTAAAAACCATTTAACAAGACGGCAGATGATTGAATGTATATCTTTATCAGTGCAGAACACGACTAACTTCTGAGGAGATATACGAGGGGAAAACTAGGACAGCGTAGATAAGAATTAGGAGTTAGTAGGAGGAATGGAGATTTTGTTTGTGGCTTCACATGTTTGCCTTTGCAGATTATTCCTCTGTGTTTTGACTGCCAATGAAACTATTACCCTCCCCTTCCCCACCACCTTGTGAATTATGCACAAAGGAAGTTTCTGTGGTAAAAAATACAATTGAATTATCATTGAAGCCATCTAAGTGAATAGGCAATGACATGAATTCTGGATGCTTGGTGTGGTTGCTTTGATTCAGTTTCACTTAGGCGTTTAGCATTTTTGTGACTTGAAAAGTAACAAAGCCACAGTGATCGTATGTGAAATCTTTCATTATCCTGTAGTGCTGTAGTGTGAAAATGTATTTCCTTTTTGTACTCTGAAGTTTGTTTTTTACATGACTCAATGCATGTAGTTGTGTGATTTAAACGTTCCTGCTTAGATGCATTACACTTTTCTGAAGTGGCTATGTATTTCAGCATGCCTCATTTTTCTGTACTGGTTATGTATCATTTTCTAAAGGGTTGTTGTGTATAAAAAGGATGAGTTCAATGAGAGAGCCAGACTTAATGTCCACTCTTAGTACTGCGTTGAGGCATTCCGACTTGTTAGAGGTTTCATGATGTCTTTTGTTTCATTGTTGTGGCCAAAGGGAATTTGTTGCTATGGTGGACAAAATGATGATTTGTTGCTATGGTGGATTTACTGAACTTGCTGTTCAACTTTAAGTTCATGAAGATGCTGTAAGTGTCCTGAATGTATAGACTGGCATAGTTACATTTAATTTGTGGATTTTGTAATGTTTGTGCAGGAACAGAAGGGTTAAAATTAAGAGACCACTGCAAATTGAACGCTTCTGTTCCTCACTCAAAACTTTCCTTTTCAAGTTTTTTGGAAAGGAAAGAAAAGGGTGCAGTGGTCTCTTAATTTATTCCGGAGCTGTAGTCCTCTATAATGGAAATAGGAGATTCTAGCCCAGAGTTTGGGCTAGAATCTCCTGGTACTTGACAGTGTGAGTCCTTGAGACCAGGTTTCCAGGGCCTTTGGCAGCCAAACATTCCCAATCATCACATATCCACCACCAAAGTTCACAGTGGGAAATAGCTTTTTGTCCTGCATAACCGTCCTTCTTTTTACACCAAACACACCTTGTGGGTTTTAATGTCTCATCTTACCCACAAACCTCAAATCAAAGTTACAATGGCGTTAGGTAACTCCAGATCCTTATGGGACAGTGACAAAAATAACTCAAATCACTTTCCTGGTCATCCCACACAGTACGGCAAGGCACAACAAGAGCCCTAAATGCAAGTCATGATTTCCCTCACTCTCTCTGGTTAATGTAGGTGCACCAACGGCTATTTCGGTCAACCTGGGATAAGGGGGGGCTCATGCCAGCCCTGCCGCTGTAATGGTAACCTGGACCTGGCCTTACCGCAGAGCTGTGACCCCATCACCGGCTCCTGTCTGAGGTGTAAGGACGGCTACGCGGGATCCACCTGTGACATCTGCGCCGAGGGGTTCTTCGGGGACGCCATCGAGGCAAAAAACTGCCAGCGTGAGTGTGTGAAGTAGACGAGTGTCAGAGAGAGCGCCACGTTAAACCCATGTCCCTGTCTGATTCTCCTTTGAGGATGGCGATGTAGCTGTGATGATATGCGAACGCTGTCTGCCAGACAGCCTGCATGCCAGATGTGGCGGGGTGCTCCAGAAAGTTAGACTTTGAGATGATGAATTATGATGAATAGAGATAGAGAGAGAGAAAACAGAAGTGTACAGATGGCGACTGCCTGTTTAAATCCACATAAACAACCTGTATTGACTCACATAGTTTAATATAGCCTATAAAAGTTTACCATCCATCTGCCACTTCGTTCTCGGCAGTGTAGTCTGTTGATTCTGTATGTATGATTAGTCCATGTTTCCTATAACAGCCCATTCGACGACGATGCCAAGTTAATAAAACAATATAACACAGTTTATCACAGCATATAGCCAATTTGATTATTGATTTATAACTTGTGGTATGCATGTGTGTTACCACACAATGATTTATCATGTCCAAGAAAATAGATAGGTGTTGATAGTTATTGAAAAGAGACTAGAGACTAGGTAGTCCTCAGATAGGCCTGGGCTTCTGCCAGAGACTTCCTAGGGGTTTTTTTCACACTGATCTTGTTGCTGGTATAAAGCATTCATGCGTTGCATTTTAAGAGCGCCAATTGTTTGTTTTTATTGTGAGAAAAACACATCATTTGAAAGCATGGAGTCCAGGCTAAAAGATGGGGTTGTTTGTTTTTGCCTGTGACTTTACTCAGTTTGTGGGATCAGATTCCATCATGGGACTGTACTCCCAAAGGTCTTTTACTAAAACTGACTGAAATGACTTAACCTTTTGGGCTACAAACCAAAACCTGACGTAGGTGCACTCAGTAGATTCTTAGGAACCTATACAGTGTTTCTCTGTGATACACACAAGCCGTTTGAAGGTAGGCATGTCGCTTAGATTTTATTTTCAAATGTATATTTTTTAATACCAACAAGGGTTTTAACAATCTAAATCAAATTTCTAGAGGATCCTTGTTATGGACATTGTACGGCAATTACATATATTATGACCAATCAATCAAATTTAGGTTGAAAACAGGTCAATACGTCCTAAAACAGAATCCAAGTCAGGTGGACAAGGACAGGGGCAATCAGGTCGGGTCTGGGCAGTGTATTTTATAGGGCCCTTTCAATATCAGCAATTCCTCGAAAGTGTTTGTACAGATACCCAATCCAGAAAACCCAAAAGAGCAATCAACAACAAGAGTCGATACACGGTTACTAGAAAAAACTCCCTGATTCCCCCTAGTCCATCTGAACATTGACCACTGCAGCGTAGTAACGGGGAACTGAGAGGGTGGGGGTGGGCAGATCTGGTGACACTATTTCCCCATCCTGATGGTGGCGTAGTAACTAGGAGGTGTCCTCCCCCCGTGTTTGGGCTGGAGAGGACAATTCTCCCGGTGGAACGAGTAACCCCCAGGCTAAACTTAATGATAGATTATTACACTGTTAAAACCCGGAGACTGAGACGCGGGAGGGCTGGACACTCTCTGCCACGTCCGGCAATGAAGTGAAAATACTTCTGAGGGTTAAAAGCTCTGTGCAGCAAGACAAAGTGCTTCCATTTAAATGAAATCCTCGAGGTTGGCGAGAAGAAATAGTCGGTCCTTAGTGATTAGAGTGGCGGTGGCGGATGGCGGAGTGGCACGGTCGCGGAGATGGTGTAATCAACATTAGGAATACAGAAACGGGGCCACTGTTGTTGGAAATTGCCCAAACTATCATGGTGGCATGGAAATTGCTAGTATTCTTCCATTAGACACGAGTAGATGATCATTGTCACAGATCGCTGCGATGTGATGCTGCTGACGTACATTATAATCTGGACGCTGCTTTCAGTGGGTGATGAAAGTATTGGCATGACCTCTCCTCCCTGTATCTCTTTCTGTTTTTCAGACAGACAAAAATGTAAATCTCTACCCATCCTAAATCCAATCTGGACTTCACGCTGTCATGATGGGGAGAAGGGAATCTTACAACTCATACTAATTCCAACCTGTTTAACATTGAATAAATGCAGGCAATTTGAAACCTTTTGTGGGCTAGGGCAACTGACTGGAGTACAAAGACTGAAAAAAAAAACAGATGTCCCCTCCAACCAGTCCTACAGGAAACCATCTGTGCCTGTGTTTTTTCCCGCAGATCACTAGGACTTTTTAAAGTAAATAATGAGCCAGTTATACAATGCAAATGTGTTCCTGTGTCTAGCAATCTGCAAGCTGTTGGATTTACATACTTGGTGTGTGCCGATTGCAGACTGTTGAGCAACACAGGAAGGAGACCTAAGAGGACATGGTTTTACTTGTCCTGCGCACACCCCTATCGAAAAGCCTGTTTTGGGGATGATCCCTTTTTATTAGATTTTCCAACTGATTAACCAACCGTCCTCTCTTCCTCCTCCCCACCACTCACTGGTCCGCAGCGTGCCAGTGTCACCACAACGGCTCCGTGTCGGAGGTGTGCCACCGGGAGAACGGGCAGTGCCAGTGCAAGCGGCACGTGGTGGGACGCCAGTGTGATGAATGCATGGTAGGTCATCAGCTGTCTTTCCCAACCCTGACATGTTCTCGTGGGATACCCGTATAACAGTGAATGGTCTACAGTATGGAGGACAACCAGTCATTAAAAAGAGTGGAGAATCAATCATTTCAAAATCAGTTACTGCTTCAGACCATTCTGTAATATCAGTAGTGTTGATGTCGACGGGTTATTCATTCTCCAGCGTTCGGAGTTTGGTTTGTTGTCATCGACAGTTTCGGGACGACTTCTGCATGCATACTACTCAGTACCTCAGACAGTGTCAGATAACTAACGTCCTGCTCCCTAACTCCTCCTGGTGACTGAAGCCCAACTGCTGGTGGGACGTGGAGGAGCAGGTGTGCAAGCCGTGCTCGTGCAGCGCTAAAGGCGCCGTGTCCCAGCGCTGCGACCTGGAGGGACGATGTGTCTGTAAGCCCAGCTTTGTGGGTCGCCGCTGCGACCTGGGGCGCCAGGGTTACGAGAGGCGGGAGACGCGGAGGCCGGTGGAGCGCGTTCCGCTGCAGCAGGTCCAACGCAGGGGCTACTCCCGTTCCGGGGGCTGTCCCCGCAGTGCCTACCGCCCCTCAGCGGTGAATGCCGTAAAGATCCGTAGCACGGGGTGTTTCGGTGTGTTGTTGTGTGGTGATTCCCAGCCAACCCTTCCGGCTGGCCTCTGACCTGACTGGCTGCACGTGACGGCGTGTCACTCCAAATGATGAGACGATTGCATAGTCTTGGAAATGTTCAGCCTTGAGACCCTTCAACTGATTCGAAAGCGCCTCGTGAGAAAAATATTATTTAATTGCCCTCTAATCAAGGCAAGCCCTTTACATTTTGATAATGAATAATTAAACCTACCTTATGGCATCCATCCTTACTGAATTTTTATTTAAAAGTTATGTTATATCACCTTAGACAGCGGGCGCTGTTATTAAGATACTTAGGATCTCAGATATTCATTCATTGTGTCATTACTTTAAAGTTAAGACTATAATACGTTCAAGAGATTGAATTTCTTTGCTTTTATGAATTTCTTTGCTTTTATCTTAACCTTTGGCCATTTGGATGGTAATGTATAATATTTAATAGCCCTGGCTTCTAAGAATCGCTTTTTGTCTTTGGCCATGCAGAGAAAAGGCTTTCAAGCAGATTCCATTAAAGACATGACAGGTCACTTTACATTTCTTTGATCTAGAAAGTTACAGTGGGCAAGGCTCTGTTCCAAATCATCCCGCCATGTTGACTGAGCTTGGTTGGTCCCGGCATGTTGACCGGGTCTGGTGAGATTGTGTGCAGTGCTAACACGCCACGCTGAAGCAACAGTACACACTGCCAGGCTACATGCGGACACACAAACACACAGTAGACTTGGTTATTTAGCTGTGTCGTCAGGACAACACTTCTCACACACAGAGGCACCCATCTGACATACCCCACACAACACCTGTTTGCTGCTCCGACCTGAACCGCTTGGTCAGTCATTCGGCCGTCCTCTGAAATGTCTGGATCCGCACGGGTGAGGGATGCGCCTTGCCGGGCCCCCGCCGGGCCCCCCAGGGAGGTCCCAGGTGTCTCCGCCGTCTCCACTTTTCCCCCAGGTGAAGGGATGGTAATGAAGACTACCAGTCAGGCAGGAGCTATTGATTCCTCATACTCGAATGTCACACCATCTGTCCCCGTCGACTCGCCCTGTAAAGATAAAATGCCAGTTTCCTTATTCACCGAATGTTGCTGCATTTCCAATGGGATTTGGACATTTCCTCTGCCTGTTTAACCACCTGAATTGCTACTTTGGACAGTTATTTGGTGTGTCACCAGCATCGATGGAATTGTTGCTGCATGGCATGTTCGTTGTCCTCTTTTCCCCAGACAGTTACTTTCCATGAAACGGGTGTATTTAATGATCCGCGTGTTAAGTCGCGCTTGCGGTGTGTTGCTGTGCGCTGTGGAATTAACACTGTATGCCCGTCTATAACACTGTATGCCCGTCCATGACAGCCCTACGGAGTCCCCGAAAGACCTCTGTGTGCGTGTGCTCTTCCACAGCCTCAGACGTATGGCGTTCAGTTCGCCGGAGGCTGTGTCCCCTGCAACTGTAACTCCTTTGGGTCCAAGTCCTTCGACTGCGACGATTTGGGCCAGTGCCGTTGCCAGCCCGGCGTCTCCGGGCCCAAGTGTGACCGATGCGCTCCAGGACACTTTAACTTCCAGGAGGGTGGCTGCGCACGTAAGAAATGTGACCGTCTAGCTTAGCTGATGTGTGTGCATTTAAAATTTATCTCTCAGTTGTATATAAATAAAAAAAACAGATGTGCAGTGATCTTCCTTTTTAATTTATGAGTTCAAGACCAGGCTTGCTCCGTGTCCAAGAAAGCAGCCCATACAGTTTTAATGGAAATCGCTCTCCATATAGTGGCATGTCTCGCCGAGCCGGTTTTGTTATTTTGAGCAGTGCGTGTTTTTCCTGTCCCCTTCCCAGCATGCCAGTGCGCCCATGTGGGAGATAATTGCGACGTCAACACGGGACAGTGCGTGTGCCCTCCCAACACCGTCGGGGAGAGATGTGACAAATGCGCCCCTAATCACTGGGGTCATGACATCACAACCGGCTGCAAGGTACACCTCACCTCGTTCCCCAGGACGTTTGAAGTGATTAAGTGAACCCTCTGTGAGTGTGAGTATCGACTGACCCTCCCCTGACACTCTACCGCAGGCGTGTGGCTGCAACCCACTAGGCTCGGTCACCCAGCAGTGTAACCCCAACACGGGCTGCTGCATGTGCCGGGAGCAGTTTCACGGAGAGAAGTGCAGCGAGTGTAAGCTGGGCTACCGGGACTTCCCACAGTGCATTTCCTGCGACTGCAACGTGGCCGGTTCGGACAGCCAGACCTGCGACGCGGAGCGGGATGTGTGCGCATGTGCAGACAGGACAGGACAATGCAGCTGCAAGGTAACTCTGTTCATCTACGTACTCTGCCTAGCATATATCACTGGGGGTTGTGTCATCTACCTACTCTGCCTAGCATATATCACTGGGGGTTGTGTCATCTACCTACTCTGCCTAGCATATATCACTGG
>JACXGI010002969.1:0-61413 GCA_016801175.1 Esox masquinongy
ACACACACACACACACACACACACACACACACACACACACACACAGGTGCATTAAACAGCTTGCCCCCATTGCCCACATTCAGGGGTGTATTACACACATGCATACACACATAACTAACATGGATGGCACACACACAAGTTTGGTGATGACAGAGAGACAAATCAGACAATGACTCTTCTTTCCACAGCCCGCCAACCAGGAAAACATGGGGGATCAGCCTGGATATGTGCCTAAGTTTCTCTCCCTCTCTTCTTTTTCTTTTCTCTTTCTTCCCTCTTCTGCCATGGGCTCCTCTAAGAGGAGTGAACAGAGCTGTAACCCACCCTACTACAGAGAGGGCCTAGTTGTTATTTCCCTGGAGTGAACGCCAGCTTTACCACTCTATTAACTACAGGTCTTAGCCTGCTTCAGACTGCATTTGTTCTCAAATAAATCACCACTGGAGGAGAGGAACGAAGGAAAAGAAAAGAAAGTAGCCCAAAAAACTGTTTCAAGAGTCCCCCAGGGTCATACGTTTAACTGGAGATGGGGGGAACATAACGCCCACCCACCCAAGCTTGGGCTGTCCAGCTGACCAGTTCAATTAAGACTGTTTTTGAATCATCTGATTCAGAGCAGCAACTATGGTTCCTTCAATGGTGGCAAGAAATAACCTCCAGAATGTTGCACTACATCCACTGTGGCTGACCTTATGATATGGGGTGAACACTATGGAATGTTCTGCTTGGTTTACAGCAGACAGTGTTGCTCAAACCTCAACTCAGGTTTGCAGGGCTCACCTGGAAGCAACTGTTAAGACCCGTCAAGAGTCCAAGAAGAACGTTCTTTTGACAGATCACTCAAAAGTGGAGCTTTTTGGACACCACTGGTCCTGTTTGACTGGCGAAAACCAAACAGAATTTTTGAGTATTGATCCTGTGGCTGATCAACACTAATAGGAAGCTTTTGGTTAGAGTCATCGCGCACCACCAGTAATTTAGGGTAGGGGGGTTATGTTTTTGCAGGGTGTTGGGTATTGCATAACTGTTTATGAAATAAATAAGTATAGAAATATTGTCTAATTTGTTCACCCATGTTCCATTTATATAATACTAATGTTTTTTTCAATCTGAAAACATTTAGTAACAGAAGTAGGCAAAATGCTTTTTCACGGCAGGAGATTTGTTTTCATGAGCATGCCTTTTGAATGCCGGGGAAAGGACCTAATCTGGCTTTGTAACCCTGTTTAGTTCATTCTGAGGTACGTTTTGAATGACACCATGTTCGAAGTGGTGGTGCTATGTAAATGTACACATTCAGTCGGACTTTGCATCAAAGCTATACCACTTTCAGTGATGGCACACTCACCTTCTAGAAAATCTACTCTATAGCTTCCATCAACTTCCTGAATCCTTTGCAACAGCGCCAGCTAAATTCACAGCAGCAATATGGCTGAGAGCAGTAGCAACACTTTCACAGTCAACCGTGGCTATGATCTCTGAAAATTATCCCGGTAGTAGCCAATCCACACTTATTGATCAGGGTGTACGGCAGGTAGTGGTCAAAACACTGACTGTCAGAGGTGACCAGATGAAAACATTATTGGTTCTGTCCAAGGACAGTTAACACTAATTGGTCAAAGGGTTGTTGTAAAAAAGAAAAGGTGAAGGCCCTGGCTATGACCTCATTCTCTGAGGGTGCCTCAGGGCAAGTAGGTCATGGAATAAAACCCATTTCTAAATTCACTCATGTATAATATCTGTAAAATAGGACAAATATGAACACCCACCTAATCATGGTTATTAAAGACAGGAGCCTGTGTCATGACATACTGTGACCAATACAATCACCTCTTCTGACATGTCCAGCACCTCCATTACCCTGGCTAATTATGGCAGACAGGAAGGTTTTTCTATTTTTTTATGGGCTAAATGAAGGTTTAAAAATAACTATTTGCATTTAAAAATTACAACAAAAACTGTGCATTCTCAAACATCAATTCTAAAAACATATACCTGTTCCTAATTTCAATAGGTACTGAACAAATGCAAGGTCAGTAATTAACCTTTTCCCCTACTCATGTAGGGCACATGCACAATCTATACAGTATATGTTTCCGATTTCTGGTAATGAGGTAGTTAAAGGATAACCACATCTTCTGCAGTGTCAGGCAGTAATGCATTACATGAAATAACAAATTAACAAAAACTTTTTTTAATTAAATTACAGCTACTTTTAAACACCCCATGTATTACTCCTTGGCTTACTTTTACATTCCAGAAGTATGAGTGTGGGAAAAAAGGACAACCTTGTATGTTTGGTTTGGATTCTACAACAGGCCTTGTAATAAATGATTGTCCTACAAACATATACTGTAGGTCTGTGCCTCCCAGTCAAGACTTACATGCCTAACTGTTGACCAATACTCAGCATACAGTAGGCGTGCAAAGCAGACACACCAATCACATACAGTATCTGACCAGAATACACTTGTTTCCTTTTGTCTGCCTGATATAAACAAAGTATGCCTCTGCTTAAATGTCGCTTAAAGGGGGTGTTAAATACAAAGAAATGGAAAAGACAGACAGAAGACATATTGAAACAGCACAGTTCAAACAAAAGCAAACATCAAGACGAAGCACATGTCCAGACATATACCCAGAAAAACATCAAACAACACAGCATGACACATATGTTTTCACAACAGGCAAAGACAACAACTGGACAACATGGCAGAACTAGAATCAACAGGCACATCAAATGAACCATTTATAGGCGTCAGTAAATGTTTGCTTAATTGTGTTTTTTTAAAATTAGCAATGGTGACCAAGTTAACTAATTTTATATTTTTTTGTAGATGATGACAAATACCTCATGATCCAACTTTTTAGACACAAAAATTTGTTTGTAGAAGAATTGCAGGGGTTCTTCTACTTTTGTATGTTTACTCCATTACATGACTCGCACACCAAGCATAAGATATCCATGGGCCTAAATGATTACACCTTATGTTGAGAGTCCCATTTTCCATCTGTAGATGTTCTATAGATAGTAATACTATCAACAAGCATCCAACAAACTTTAAACATAACATTGGTTGACAAACAACTGCTTGCTAAGGTTAATGTTATGGGTTAGGTTTAAAATAAGGTTTTGGGTACAGCATGGGTTAAGGTAAGCATTAGGATAAAGGTTAGGATTAGGATGTAGGTAAGGGTTAGGGTTAGATTTAGATTTTAGAGTCAACTTTATTGTCATTGAACAGTATGAGTACAGTACAACGAAATGCAGTTAGCATCTAACCAGAAGTGCAAATAAAATAAATTTACAAGTATTCAGTATAGTGTATGTTACAAGTGGAATGTAACTAGACTCCACTATGTTCTAGTGGAGTCCATGTAATGTTACCTCTGAAGGTGTGCTGTGGTATCTGGCACAAAGACGTTGGCAGCAGATTCTTTAAGTCCTAGAAGTTGCGAGGTGGGGCCTCCATGGATCGGACCTGTATGTCCAGCACATCCCACAGATGCTCGATTGGATTGAGATCTGGGGAATTTGGAGGCCAAGTCAGCACCTTGAACTCCTTGTTGTGTTCTTCAAACTATTCCTGAACTATTTTTGCTTTGTGGCAGGGCGCATTATCCTGCTGAAAGAGGCCAATGCCATCAGGGAATACCACTGCCATGAAAGGGTGCACATGGTCTGCAACAATGCTTAGGTAGGTGGTACATGTCAATGTAACATCCACATGAATGACAGGACCTAAGGTTTCCTAGCAGAACATTGCCCAAAGCATCACACTGCCTCCGCCGGCTTGCCTCCTTCCCATAGTGCATCCTGGTGCCAGGTAAGCGACGCACACGCACCCGGCCATCCACGTGATGTAAAAGGAAACGTGATTCATCATTCCAGGCCACCTTCTTCCAATGCTCCGTGGTCCAGTACTGATGCTCATGTGCCCATTGTAGGCCCTTTCAGCATGTCAGCATGGGCACTCTGACTGGTCTACGGCTATGCAGCCCCATACGCAACAAACTACAATGTACTGTGTGTTCTGATACCTTTCTTTCAGTACCTGCATTAACTTTTTCAACAATTTGCTCAGATCCTTACGCTTGTCCATTTTTCCTGCTTCTAACACATCAACTTTGAGGACAGAATGTTCACTTGCTGCCTAATATATCCCACCCACTGACAGGTGGCATGATAACGAGATTATCAGTGTTATTCACTGCACCTGTCAGTGGTCATAATGTAATGGCTGATCGGTGTATGTAAGTGGGAAATGAATAGTTGTGCGATGAGGCAAATGCAAGTACAAATACCTTATAAGTGTAAGGTAGCATGTGCAACTGAAATGCAGGGATAGCAGCAATGAAGTTCTGTACACAGACCTTCCGAGGGGCATGTGCTGAATCTAAAGAAGTGGGCGGAGTAGTCGGCTCACACAGAGTTGGAGTGAGCGACGCACATAAAAAAAATGCTAACGCATGCCCATCAGAGTGAGTGACGCGCGTAAAAAAGATGGACGACGCATGCCTGTCGGTGCGCATGACGCCTGTCACCAAGGCGGACAGACACGTCAACTGGAAAGGGCACTATATAGCAAGGGGGCATGTGCTCTGCACAGGTTGAGCCTTACCTGTCCACGTGCCTGCATGTGCATGTAACAACTGAAAGTACAGTACAACGGCAGGTCTAAATGTGCAGTGCAGGCAAATTGAATGTGCAAGGTGGCATGTGCAACTGAAATACAGGGATAGCAGTAATGAGGTTCCCGAGGTAGACACGCGGATGTAACAACTGAAAACGTCCTTATCAGACTTTGTAAGGCAGTGACAGAGTCCGGTAGTACAAGGGAGTAGTCCACAAGGTCCCTGAGAGGCAGTACTAAGCGTTGGGCGGGTGGGCATGGCTAGTGTGGGGTCAAAGAGTTCAGCAGGGTTACAGTAGATGGAAAGAAACGTACGGGAACTAAGAGACCTGTACCGCCTGCCCAATGGTAGGAGGGCAAACAGTTGGTGGCATGGATAGTTAGTAGATAGTTAAAATGTAGACAATCTGTAGAGCATATACAGTACAGACACACTTTTGGGACTCCCAAAATAAAGTGTTACCATAAAGATTTCTCATACATTTACATTAGTAATCATTTACTCCTCTCCAGAATGACATACAGGAGTGAATAAATTTTATGCCGCTGCAACCTCCATGTGCCAACTCACAAGACCATATATATTTTTTAATTTGGTATTATCTCATAGTGTGACATAAACAGTAATGTGAATGGGAAACAATCAAGTCAAAAGATACCAATGCACATTATGTCCATAAAATCATTTGTGCATATAAGCATTACTTTTTGTTTATAGCAATCGCTGCTGCTTTCACAACTGTTGTTTAGTTCTACAACAGGCAGTGGTATTGTTAAACCAAAATTGTAGATTTTTTTAAATCACTAGTTTGGCAGCATTTTGGCATTCCAGTAGACTACAGTGGTGGTGGACAGAGAGGTGTTGATAAAATATTAACTGTTTGTTGCCAATTCTTAACGAATATAGTCTATGCAACTGCTAAAATCTAAAAAATGTTGACACGTCTACGCCAACTTCACCCCAGTATCAATACCCTGGAGCAGCATAGAAACACAAAGAAACAGCACTTTGGCTCACCAATGCATTCATGCAGCTCTTAGCCTCAGTCTAATTGGTCTAAAGACATAATAAGAGCAGTGGGTGTGTGTTTACAGATGCGGATATGAGCCCATACTCTGAGAATAGAGGGTTTCAGCACGTTCTAGGTGCTTGAACCGCATTACAAATGTCAATACATTTCTCGCTGTTATGAAAACATACCCAACCCACGACCCTAAAACTACAATACGTACTGTACTGTGGGTTAGGCGTTTCAATGCACCCTTAATATGTACTGGATGCAGACTTTAATCTGTAAAGTTTTATATAAAATGTTCCAAGATCAAACAGTGTTGACTATTCTATCTTTGGAAATCTAGCTATTAATAATAATAATTAAATAAATTTCAGTCATCAGCCTATTATGATAGTACAGTAACCAAAAAAGTGTAAAGCACCATTTGAGGGCAGTGACAGCTGTAAAATACATTGGCTGCCTGCTGATGAATAACTGATGGAAAGTATTGTTTGACCAAATCCATTGATATTTCTCAGAGGACGTTTTTCATCAGCAGGCAGCAACAACTACTGAACTTGCATATAGATAAGGGCACTGAACTGGTACTACATATGACTGATAAATAAATGGATAATAACTTTATAGTTTGAGCTGTATTGTTACATTTACTTGCAGCCTTTGATGTTATCATGAATTGTTTTTGAAAATAATCGCTTGTTCCAGCTTAACATCCCCTGCCATCACATTATCGTGAGGTACTTATCCAATAGAAGTCAGAAAGTGTTCTTCAGTGGAAGCTTCTCTAATGTCACAAATGTGGGGTCCCTCCAGCTTTGTTCAACAATATAAGGTTAGCAATGTAGGGATTACAATATTCAATTTCTCATTGCAAGGGTCCAGCTTCTGTGCTCTTTATGTCTGAGAGTGAATGGAAGCAACACAAAAACATCCGCAACATAGTGAAACCTTAATACAATGGATTTCAGCAAACTACTCCATGAAAACACAGCATAACTGTTTCACTGACTCTATTAAGTAGGGCATTTACATTTTTTGCTTTAACTACAGCCAGTTATAACTTATCCAGACCACTGCTTACGTTTTTAATGCTAATTCTGTGGAATCTATCAATGAACCGGTCCCATGGATTTGTTTATTTTCAGACACTTCGGTGTGGAATATAATGTTGTCCTAATCTTGTATGGCTGAACCTAGTCTTCAAGGGAGCTGCCATGGACTGTTAAACTCCTTGCTATTACATTACCAGTCTTAGGAGAAGCAAGAATAGTGATGTATGCTGATATCTCCACACTATTTGTCAGTGAGCTCACTCAGATTCTTGCACTCAGTATCAGAATGGGTAAAACAACCAACTAGTCCTAAAAACTACCTAAAAGAAAGAGCAAAAATGTTTTTAGATTAAAGCATTTCGTTAGAATAAAACCTCAAATGCATTTATTCATAAAGGATGTGGCCTTTGAAACGGTTCAGTTGGCTAAACTCATAAAAATTATGTATGAGGGCCAGTTCTCATGATCAAGTCATACCGACAAACATGAAGACGAAAATTCCTATAAAAAGATATTCTGCGGTTTTGACAAAATATTGTTGTACTACTTTTTCTGACTCTGGTCTGTCCCATCTTGACTACTGTCCAGCAGTATGTTTTGGTGTGGCAAAGAATGAAATAGCAATGTGACAGCTGGCTCAAAACAAAGCAGCATGCATTGTACTTAACTGTATATTCAGAGCTAGACTTAACAATGTGAATGCTTCTGTTTATTGGTTGAAGTTTGAAGAGATTGATTGCTTCTCTATAATTGTTATGAGTATTATCATTGTGATCAAGAGTCCAAATGATCTACATAATCAGATAACATACAGCTCTGATATCCATATACACTCCACAAGACAAACCCCAGGTGTCTCTTCATGGGTCATCAGTCCAAAACGAAATGCATCAATGCACTGTAATGAACAGAATCATGATCACATGGAACTCCCCTCTATGTTCAGTTACTCAGGCAAACAGGAAAAATGAAAAAGACTGATTGACATGTTATGGTAAAACAAGGACTGCGAAGAGATGAATTCACAGACACAATCATTTAGACGAACACTCTAACACATTCTAACAAACCCAAACCCACACATACAGTCTACCATACACACCCCCTGACACGCCCTGATTCCCTCCACCTGTGCTGTCTTTATGGTCCACCTCCACCAGGTGTCTCTCATATCCCCTCTTTACCCCATGTGTATTTATTCTGTGCCCTTCCTGTGCCAGTTCGTCTTGTGTCTTATGCCAAGGGTCCTCACGTCTCCTTGGTTTTTTCTATGCTCCCAGTGTTGTCTCTAGATCCCCTGCGTATCGAACCCCCGACTATCCACAACCACAAGCCTGCAAATCGCCTGCCTGTCCTTCAAGCCTAATGTACCGAACCTCTGCCAGTCCCCGACCAAATTCCAGCCTGCCACCTGCCAGTCCTTCAAGCCTTAAACGTCTGTGTACCGAACCTCTGCCTGCTCCTGACCGTTTGGGTCTAACTCTGAACCTCTGCCTGAATTTGGGTCTAACTCTTTAACCCTGAGTACGAACTGGCCATGACAGAAGCAGCGGATACAGACCAGCTTTGCCACGCCGTACACCTCCAAGGGTTTGCTATCGGTAAACATGAGGGTCTGCTCCAGGACAACACCACAAGTCTGCGGGACATGGCTCAGCGCCAGGACCACAGTTTCCGTGCTGTGTTGGAACAGTTTTGCGAAATGTCCACTGGCCAGCACCCCAGAGCCGACGTCCCTGCGCCGGCTAGCAACATAGCCGTTGTGGGCTGTGTCGAGAGCCCCGGCTGCCCCCTCCTGAGCGTTATGATAGAAATCCGGACACCTGCCAGTCGTTTCTTTCTCAGTGCTCACATGTGTTTGAGCTTTAATCCTCCTCATTCCCCACGGAGTGCTTCACGATTGCTTACCTGAACACCCTTGTGTCTGGAAGGGCCCTGGCTTGGACCACCATGGTATGGGAACAACAATCCCCCATTTGCCACCCGTTTGAGGACTTTACATCCGAGTTCCGGAGGGTGTTCAAGGCCCAGTATCTGGGTGGGAAGCCGCTTGGAAAGTCCTGTTGCTACACCAAGCCACTTGTAGTGTAGCTGACGACACTATCGATTTCTGCACCCTCACTGCTGAATGCGGATGGGACGCCAACTCTCTCTTCGATGCCTTCTTACTTGGCCTGTCGGCCCCCTTAAAGGAGTAGCTCGCAGCTGGAGAGGTACCTCCGGACCTGGGTTCTCTCATCGCCCTTTCCGTTCACACCGACGAATGCATTAGGGAATGGAACAAAGAAAAATGGCAGCTCGCACCCAAAAACCGTCCTGGAGCTCTCCCTGCTTCCTCTTTTGGTCAGACAGATTCGTCGAGTCTACCCGAGTTCCCCCAAGCCCGGGCGAGGCACACTGCACCTTTTCTGAGTCTGCACAAACATCCCCGAGAGCAGGTGTGACCGACCAACGCCCCAGTGCCCGAACCCCTGCAGGTGGGAAGAGCCAGACTGACCCCAGTGGAGCGCCAGTGCAGGATGGCAAATAAAAGGTGCATTTATTGTAGACAATCCAAGCATTTCATAGGAGACTGTCCACTAACAGATCAGGCCCTTCGGTAGATGTGGGAAAACTGGTGGGGTGGGTGAAACATCCCTGGTGTCCCACTGCTCTTGCCCTGCTTCATGCTGTTTTCCTGTGGGGGCGCCATCGTCTTTCTGGGCCCTTATCAATTCTGGGGCTGATGAGAGCTTTATCAACTCTGCCTTAGTAGAGCAGTTGGGCATTGCCTCTTGTGCCTTGAACTTTTCTGTTGAGGCTTGAGTACTAGATGGCCGTCCCCTCAGCGCAGTCACTCACATCACTGCCCCTGTCTCACTACGCATTTCTGGTAACCACTTTGAAGAAATCCAGGTGCTTCCTATCTGTTCACTCCATGTCCCGATTGTCCTCAATCACTCCTGGCTCAAACAACACAATCATTCTATTGACTGGTCTATGGGCTCCATCGTGGAACTCTTCCTGCCATGCTAATTGTCTGAAGTCGACTGAACTTCCTTCCACCAGGATTCCTTCTAGCCCAGAGGACATCCCCAACCTCTCTTCCATCCCGGCTGAATAACTGGACCTGTCAGAGGCTTTTAGCAAGTCCCGGGCCATGTCTCTACCTCCACATCGACCCTACGATTGCCCCATTAACCTCCTCCCCGGAACCTCGCCCCCCCCGTGGTAGACTGTACTCCCTGTCCAGGCCTGAAACCAAGGCCATGAATGACTGTGTTGAGACGTTCCTGACTGGGGGTGTCATCTGGCCCTCTGCCTCCTCACTGGTGCAGGTTTTTTCTTTGTTGAAAAGAAGGACAAGACCCTTCGGCCTTGCATCGATTATCGAGGACTTAACGACATCAAGGTGAAGAACCGTTACCCTCTTCCCCTCCTCCTCTCCGCCTTAAAGGTTCTCCAGGATCATCACCAAGATGAACCTTCATAATGCCTACCATCTTGTCCGCATCCAGGAAGGGGACGAATGGAAGACCGATTTCAACAACGCAAGTGGGCATTACGATTACCTTGTCATGCCTTTTGGCATTGTCTTGCTGAAATATGCAAGGCCTTCCCTAAAAAAGACGTAATCTGGATGGCAGCACATGTTGCTCCAAAAACCTGTATATATTGTTCAGCTTTAATGGTGCCTTCAGAGATGTGCAGGTCACCCATGCCATTTGCACAAATACCCCCCCCATACCATGCTGGCATATGAACTGTGCACTGATAACAAGCTGGATTGTCCCTCTCCGCTTTAGCCCGGAGCACGCGGTGTCCATGATTCCCAGAAATAATTTAAAATTTTGATTTGTCAGACCACAGGACAGTTTTCCACTTCGCCTCAGTCCATCTTAAATGAGCTCAGGGCCAGAAAAGGTGACGGCGTTTCTGGATCTTGTTTGTATATTGTTTCTTCTTTGCATGGTAGAGTTTTATCTTGCATTTGTGGATGTATCGACGTAATGTGTTCACAGACAATGGTTTTCGGAAGTGTTCCTGAGCCCATGCAGTGAGCTCCACTTCAGAATCGTAGTGTCTGTTTTTAATGCAGTGCTGCCTGCATCACAGCCATCAAATCCTTCGCTACCTTCTTCACTTACATGTTTTATTGAACCAGAAAAGAAACCAGGCAAGGCTAGTTCAGCCGGCCCGCAATTAAAATTAATAAATAGTGTTGCCCTCACTGGATTTGAACCCGGGTCCCCTACATGAGAGCACTGTCTTTAACCACTACACCACAGCAATGCACTTTTGACCAGTCGCTAGACACCATTGAGCATTGTGTTGAACTGACTAACGTTTCTTATTTAGTTTACCTCCACCACAAATAGCATCTATGAACTGTATGGCTTTTGCCACTGGCCGTTATAACAGCTTATTAGCCAGTAATAGGCTTACTAGTATCTACTAACTTCCTTGGAATAGTCAAAAGAATTGAGTAATTGCTAGCAGGATTGAAGATTAACTTTTCCATGCCAAAGCTATTTCATTTCATGGCACAACAACATAAGTTTTTCTTTCATTCATGAATGACATTGATACAATAACTATCAATAAAGGTGATGATAACTAAGTTTTCCATCAAGTTAAAAAACTAGAGAATCGTGGAATCCACTAGGAATAGTCGCAAAACTGTATTACCATAAACAGTTTTAGTTTAGGCTTACTATAACGTAGCTACTGAATGTTGTAGCCAGCTACGTTTTTGTCTATCCTGACTCAAAAAGCATGCCTGGATGCGTACTTCGAAAATCCACAAGAAATAGTTACAATATAACCGTAAAGAGTTTTATTTTAGGCTTACAATAATGTAGATACTGAAGGTTATAGCCAGCAAAGTTTTTGTCTATCCAGAACAAATCTTAATGCCTACTTTGTCTTGACTGTGAGGAGTTTCAAACACAGGACCTATAGTTTGCAGGCCCACTTCACTAACCACTACGCTATTTAACAAGGGCCGGTCGGTCGGTCGGTCAGTCAGTCGCTCTTCTTGGCAGGCTCTGCTTACACAATCCGGCAAAAACAATACCAGACAGGCATAAGTTACATCACTGCTCAACTCTTGATTGGCCAACAGTCAAGCTGTAAGGTACTTATTTGTGTGTGTGCCAGATTCTGAAACAACTGGAGGATCTCAAGTTTATAATGCGATTATTATTTTTTTGAAAAAAAGTTTTATTAGTCCCGACTTGACTTTTTACTGGCCTGGGGCCATCGTTATTGTCGAACCCTGATATCCTTCTTGGGTTTCATCATGACAACCGGGAGTGTCCAGATGGACCCAAAGAAGGTGCATGCTGTTGTCAACAATCCGAACGGGCCAACCAAGACCTTGAGACCACTCTCCGCTGCCTCGTCTCCTCTCACCCCACCACTTGGAGCCGCCACCTGGTCTGGGTTGAGTATGCCCGTAATACCCTGCCTAGTGCTGCCACTGGACTTTCTCCTTTTGAGTGTTGCCTGGGCTACCAGCAGCCTCTCTTCCCGGATTAGGAGGCTGACATCACTGTCTCCTCGGCCCAGATGTTCGTTCTCTGCTGTCACCGGGCCAGGCACAGGGCCCACTCTTCCCTGCTACGGACGTCCTCCAGGTCTCGGCGATGGGTGGATCACCACAGGATCCCAGCGCCCCGTTACTGGCCCGGGACAAAGGGTGTGTTTGTCCTGGCCCGAGAACTCCCAGAAAACGGCCGGCGACTCCCAGAAAGCTCACTCCCCAATTCATTGGTCCTTTCCCCATCTCCCGTGTCATTAGTCGCCCTGCTGTCCGTCTCCGCCTTCCTTTCACCATCAGGGTGTGTCCCACTTTCCATGTCTCCCGTGTAAAACCTGTCTCCTCTTGTGTTCTAGCTCCTGATCCCGTTTCTCCTAAACGATTTCTCTTATACACCACCTCCTGGGGGTCCAACCGCGGGGCTGGGGTTTCCAGTACCGGGTCGAATGGGAGGGGTGTGGCCCTGGGGAGGGCTGCTGGCTCCCAGCTAGGAACATCCTGGACCCCGTTCTCATTGCCGATTTTCGCCATCGCCACCTCGGTCGGCCAGGTCCGCCCCCAGTGGGTTGCCGTGTGGCGCCCGGTGGGGGAGGATACTGTCACGCCCTGATTCCCTCCACCTGTGCTGTCTTTATGGTCCACCTCCACCAGGTGTCTCTCATATCCCCTCTTTACCCCATGTGTATTTATTGTGTGCCCTTCCTGTGCCAGTTCGTCTTGTGTCTTATGCCAAGGGTCCTCGCGTTTCCTTGGTTTTTTTTTATGCTCCCAGTGTTGTCTCTAGATCCCCTGCGTATCGAACCCCCGACTATCCATGACCACGAGCCTGCTAATCACCTGCCTGTCCTTCAAGCCTTTACGTCCGTGTACCGAACCTCTGCCTGCCCCTGACCTACCCTTGCCTTTGCCTACAATAAATCGTTGTTGAACCAGTTCCCCTGTGTCTGTGTCTTAGTCTGCGTTTGGGTAAAACTCCCGAGCCCTGATACTAACACCCACATCTCCCATACACACAGAAATATATGCAGACAAAATCTGTACACACTGTTTTTAGTAGAATTGTTGTATTTTACATTTGTGAGCCTTTCTGAGTTAACATGTTTCAGGCTTTTTTGTTAAGTTTTGAGTGGACCCCTGGAAGTGTACCATTTGCTTCGAAAGGAAACATTTTAGACAAAAAATTCTCTAATTTTAAACCATAATGTAATGAATGAAAGAATTGGATTTTCGAAAATTTCACTGCAACACTGCTCAGTTTGTTTGTGTTGCTTGACATTTTCAAAGAACTGTCATTCATTAACGTGAGCTCGGACCACTCAGTCTGAGTGTTCAGACATCCTTGTTGTTTGAAATGACAGAATTATTTTTATTAATGTATACACGTGTTCTTGTTGCATATTTCTTGGGCATGCAGATAGTTGTTATGGTTTTAATAATACAATAGGGCTTCTTTAAGTGTGAATCAGGACTGTTTAGGACCTTTAAGTGCTGCTCTAAACTTGGGGTTGGGGGGCCTGCAGTGATTCCCTGGGCCCCCACAGCCAGTCCTATTTCAGCACAATTCTAAACATCACCTCTCAAAACCCATTCCAAAATAAAAGAAAACATGGAAAGAAAAACAAGACAGCAGCACAAAAAGGCGGAAATGTTATTTAAAAGGTACCAGACCGCATCATTTTCCGCTGATATTATATACTCCCTGCTGTATCCAAAATATATACGGGCCGAGGTCCAAGAATGTAAAAATAAAACACATAGACTCAACATCTGGACCGAGCCTGAACAAAACCCCCATTTAATCACAGCTAAAGCATTCTACCGTTCGCCCTCTGCGAGCTCTCACTCACTAACACACACACACACAGACACACACACACACACGCATGCATAGCCCTCTTCTCCACAGAGGCTGGCCATGATATAACAGAGGATCATGTTTCACCAGAATTTCCTGAAACGTTGACAAAACGTTCATTTTCATTATAATTATCCAGATTTCCTCTGTGTTTCTTGTACTACCTGCTTGTAAAATAGCCTCCCTCTACTCTGGCCTCTCTGTGGGCTGGGCAACTATGACTATGGAAGTGTTTCCTATAGCTTTAGAGAGGATGAGCCATGAGGGTCGAGTATGTGTACTCTCTCTGTGTGTGTGTTTGTGTGTGTGTGTGTGTGTGTGTGTGTGTGCGTAGTTGTTTATGTGTAGCCAGGTGTGTGTGTCTAGGCACAATCAGAGACTGAGCTGAGTGAGAGCTGCCCTCCTGTAGGCATGGAGTGGCCAAGAAACCAGAGGTGGCAGAAAGAAGAGCTTAGGTAGGGATGTAGGGTTTTGCATTGCCTGAAGGTAGGGAGGGGCAGTTCCCCTCGCAGCCCCAGAGGCAAACATCATGGTCTTGCAGTGGATGCAAGCTTCATATGGAAGCCAGTGACAAACTAACACATATATCCACAGTAGGTCTAGATCCTTTACGCAATGCTCAAGTTAGCGTGCTAGTTTTAACTGGCTGAGCTGAATGTCAGAAAGAGTGTTTAAGTTGTGGTTGTTGTTCAGGATGGAGGATGGGAAGCCATGGACACCTTCTAAACAGAATCATGTCCTGCTTTCTAGAGCGCCAGAAAGGCCACAATACAAACATACAGATGACCAGTACCCTTATCATGATCATGTCTGTGTCCTTGTATCTTATGAGCAATTAGATATGCACCTCTTTTACCCCCCCCCCAAAAAAAAACAAAAAAAACTAAATGCATAGCATAATACCTTTTATAAACAAATACATTATATGAAGTATTATGATAGAGTGTACTAAATACGCTATTCAGGGATGTTAGGTTAACTGAAATACCTACCTTAGTGTTTGAATATAAGGTTTATTAGGAGACAGAAGGGACAATGACAGGGAGCAGGGACCTTCTTGACTTAGGGACCTTCTTGACTTTGGGACCTTCTTGACTTAGGGATCTTCTTGACTTAGACCAGTTTAAACTCTAAAGGGGCGGTTTCACAGACATGGATTAATCCTTAATGTTTTATTATTATGATTTTGTTTAGATGTTTTCATTTGAGTATTTGTTTTTATGCTATTGTATTTTTGAATTGCTTCTATGTATGAATTGTGTTATATAAATAAACTTGCTTGCTAGTCTAGGACTAAAAAATTAAGTTCAATATAAAACTCGTTGTAGTTTTAGTCTTAGACTAGGCTTAATCTGTGTCTGCAAAACCGGATCTAAATGATAAACATTACACTATGATGCAGAGTACTGTAAACTGGGTAAAGGCGTGTGTGGCTGTCTGGGTCTACTGTGTATTTGTGTTCCAGGCAAGCTAGCAGTGAAGGGTTTTTGATGCCTCTGCTCCTGTTGCCTGACAAGGAGAGGTGATGTGTCTCTGTGTGTGTGCTGTTTGATAGGTAACCCCTGGGTAAGGCAAGCCAGTCTAGTTCAGCAGAAAATGGGGTAATGGCAGCACTGAAAAGCAAAGCGCACTGACAGTGGTTTAACATGCTCCATAGCCCGCCACCACACTTAGCCACGTCAGTGAGGAAACACACACACACACACACACACACACACACACACAGAAGGCACATGCCGATAAGAGTCTGAACATCAATACATCTCACTGGGAATGCCAGGACCAAGCCCCAGCTCCTTTTCCTCCTCACTCTTCCTCTCTAAGCCACAGCTGAGCACCTGACATACAACACTGTTATACAGCACATACAAAACAATACCACACAATGCTTTTGAGAACTGTGAAAAGACTGGTAATGTCCCACTTTTGGGGCACACAGCCAAATTATTACATTATACAGTAGTCTTTTAGCAGACACTCTTATCCAGAGTGACTTACAGTAAGCACATACATTTTATAAGAGCTGGTAAAACAACCACACAGTTTAGTAGTAAGTGCATTCTAATCAATGAATTAGCTATTGGCAAAAGTTAGTTTAGGAAAGAGAACCAAACAAATAATAAACATAAAAAGTTAACATAAGACGACAGACAGAGTATTGCATTGAACGACATTGTGTCGACTAACGTCACTCCAGGGGAGGAGGACATTATGCAGTTAGTTGTCAACCATGATGGGCATGTCCTGGAGCAGACAGACCTTTTCGCAAAAGAAGAGCGGAGCAATTTTGTCAACGTTAAGCTTGAGGTGGTGGGCCGACATCCAAGCGTAGATGTCGGCCAGGCACGCATAGATGCGTGTTGTCACCTGGGTGTCAGGAGGGGGGAAGGAAAAAAAATGCTGAGTGACATTGAGATGAGGAGAGGGCCAAGAACCGAGCCTTGAGGAACACCAGTAGTAAGAGGCTGTGCGGCAGACATCAATCCTCTCCACATCACATGGTAAGACCAGCCTAAATTCATACAAAGCAGTCTTCAATGTTTTTATTTATTAGGCCAATACTATGTGTTTTTCGGAGATTACAGATTTATCTCTTCTGATGAATGAGGTTTATAAAACTAACGTGCCTGATGGCTTTGTCCACCAGGGTCAATAAACACAGACTAACTCAGTCACTCTGAAACCAGTTTTTATTTGTCCCATGTTTATTTATCTTTAACTAGTTCTGCCAGCTAAGTGGTCATGGTCCACTTTTTATGAACGCTGTCTATAACCAGGTTGGGTCTGGTCTCAGTTGTTAATTCATCTGGAGCATCATGATTGAATATTAATAATTCACATCAGTTCCCTGATGACTCATTACTGGGCCTGTTACATACAGAAGGAGAGAGAAAGTGAGGGCACGAGAGGGAGGGAGGGTGACAGGGAGAGAGAGCAAAGGAGAGGAAGGGAGGCTGGGGGAGAAGAGAGAGCAGGAGTCGGGGGGGGGGGTCTTCTGTGAACCCCAACATCTTGCCAAATGAAAAGGCAGAACATTAACAAGGCACCCACGTTCTGTGTAAGTTTGTTGGGACGTTGAATGTATACACTAACATAACCCAAAGGAAACTGGACCCTTGAAGGTTCTTGCAAGATAATGAAGGTTCTTGCAAGGCAACCATGTTCTGTATATGTTTGCTGGAACATTGAAGGAATATTCTAACATAACTCAAAGGATACTGGACAACTGAAGGTTATTTCAAGGTTCCCATAAAATATGTCTACAAAGTGAATATCTAAAATTCTGCAAACTTGCTAACTACATCCTGGTTAACTTCTCATTTTCATTTAGGCAATGGTCTTTTAGAAATAGTTCTTGCACATCATGGGAACATTTCTGTGAAAAAGTTAGTTAATTAACTATTGAGTCTCCCCTAGAGTAATGGGAGATGTTGGGAATGTGTGTTGTTGGCTGGGAAAAGAGATAGGGAGTAGGAAAGAGACAGAATGAGAGAAAAAGGGAGACAAGTAGAAGGAATTAATAAAAGAATCAGAAAGAGAACAAGTGGAAAAGTACTCTTTTGGAAATTTGCAAAGGTATTTCCCTTCCCATCTTTACCATAGTAGCATCAACCTGACACTACAAACATATACTGAGGGAGTGAATGAAGCAGTGTTGAATGAAGATCTGTTGAATAGAATTAACTTGCATTGAATACTTGCAACTAAAGACAAATATTTACAAGTTGATTAAAAAAAAACCTACAGACAATCCTTGACACTTCTTAGCTTCCAACACATAATTAATCACAGTGCCAGCACTGTTTATTCAGTATCAAACCATTTAATGACTTTCATTTTTACATGAATATTTTCCAAAGTCACCACTGTTGATGACACTTGTCATGTCTCAGTAGTTGATGGCACATCTGTTGATACATCCGTAGTTATCTGAAGGTGACAATGAGAGGCATCTTATGGTCAACATGAGAGACATGGCAGCCTGAAATGGAGACTGAGGAAATGGGATTAGATCATTTGAAAGGATTTAAAGGGAGGATAAGAGAAGATAATTGATTTCATGTCCATTTTCTACCTAGCATTTAACCTTCTCCATTGGCAGAAAACAAATAAAGGCAAAAGCAATTAATCATGTAACTTTCTATAGTATTTAAACAGGATTGTGTGGGAGTGTGTAGCTGTCGTACGGTCAAGGCAGCAGGCCATCATGGTGAGTGGAATTACCAAAATAGTGAAATCCATAGTACCCAAAGAAACTTCTGTCTTTGTCTAAATAACTACATAAACATTAAAACATAACCAACAACATTAAATCATTTTTGTTTGATGTTTAAAATTGTTTCATTTTGAGGAAAATAAAACATATCTAATAGCCAAGGTGGAATACCTAGGGACAGAAAGTAAATGTGTGTCTGTTTGTCTCAGCAGTTAGGTGAAACAAAACCTGTTCAAATCTTTCTCATTGTTTTCTCACATTGTCGAACCATTTCCACAAACTTGGCTTTGGTTTCCGTAGCACATACACAAGGAAAGACAGAATCACACAGCCCCCACCCGTCCACCTACACACCCACACAGTTAGAGGGATTAGTGGAAGTTAGAGTTGACCACCTAGCGGAGAACAGGGGTGGCTGTGGATCGATGAGGGTTAAACCTCAGGTTAACATATAAACAGCTGGATAAGACACAATCAATAACTTTGTATCCCTTTGCAACTGGTCAATACTTCATCACTCCACCAGAGCCAGAAGAGCCGTAGCTAGAGTGTGTGTCAGCATGTGGAAGAGGTACAGTATAACAACACACACAATGACACACACACACACACATACACCAGATAAGCGGATAGCAATGCTGTGGTAACTCAATAGAAAGAAGCTTTGATGAAAAAGCACAACTGTGTTACTATTGATTTTCTGGCCTGCATTGCCGTCCTTTCCAGAGCTAATTCAGTTGGACCTGTTTCTACACACACACACACACACACACACACACACACACACACAAACATGCATGTACGAACATTCGCACAAACATAAAACGTGAACTCTGTCTCAAAGGGTTGTGTGTTAAATCCCAGTGAGAGGCAGTAAAAAAGATAAGCCTTTTCCAAACCATCACCCTTAATTACTCAGAATGAATACTGAATTCATCTCCTTTATGAGGCTTCCCCAGTGACATTTGGTTGATTTAGCGACGTCCCTGTTTGTGTTTGTGGCTGAGTGCATGTTAATGTGTGTTTTTCCCTTGTCATTTCCTTGTCAATATTGTACATTCTGGATAGAGGTTGAGGTTGGTTGAGAACTCTAAAGGAGGTTAACTCATTACATGAAAGATGTCCTAGGCTAACATTTTAATTGTCATCTTCGTTGAAAGAGAATTATAGGATTACAGATCATACATTGTCAATCCAAGTAAGAACGCAGGATGTCTTTGATTGGATATCTATTTACAGTGTCTTCAGAGAATTCAGAGAGCTTCACTTTCTCCACATTTTGTTGTTTTATTAACTTAATTCATAATTGCCATCAATCTGCTCACAATACTAAAAAATGACAAAGCTAAAACACATTTTTAGAATTTTGAAAATAAAAAACATATCCCTGTACATACGTATTCAGACCCATGCCATGACACTCAAGAAAATTGAGCTCAGATGCTTCCTATGATCTTTCATAATTCTTGTTTTGAGTACACCTGTTCACTATTCAACTGAATGGAAAGGATTTAGAAAGCCACACACATGTCTATATAAAGTCCCACACTTCACAGTGCATGTCAGAAGGAAAACCAACCCATGAAGTCCAAGGAATTCTATGTTGACCTACAAGATCTATATGCCTCTGAGAATTGTGTAGAGGCATAGATCTGGGAAACATTATATGTGAGTTGAAATGGATTTAGTATTCTTCCATATGTAGTTTGCTTTCTCTATGGTAGGAGTTAGCTTTGCAGATGACAAGAAGTGACACTTTATATAACTGCTAGGGTAAAGAAAATTGGAAGAAATACCACTCTGCTCCTGGCATGAGCAGATTGTGCTCTGATTTACTGTGAAAAAACATCTAGGAATCCCTGCTTTAAGATGTGATTTTGGCAAAACAGTTGGAATCAGGCACAGCATCACTTTGGAAATGCCAGTGAAAAATTCAGCAGGACTCTACCAAAAACTCTTAGAGATCAAGGAAAATTTGTAAGAAAGGATCCTTGGATCTAGCAACTCTTATTATTCAAAGGGCCCTCATTCAAGGTGTCCAGGAACAAGTCCCAAGTGTGCACGTTTATCTAGAAAGCAGTCTGAAGAGGTGCACACCATTAAAAAATGGCATTACCAGGGGATGTGCTCCTTGGATTGCACCAACAATTCCCTCTTGAAAGGCTGTAACCGCAGCCAGATATAATTTGAAAGTAGACAGTCATGCTTCTGTAGGAACATTAAAATGTCCTCGATAAAGCTCTGAGCGGGAACAGTTCCCTTGTTCTGGCAGTGTGGCTGAAATGTCTGCGACTTATGTATACATACAGAGCCTCCTTGTAGAGTAAGCACTTGACGACTAAATAGCAGTAATTACATTTAAAAGCAACATGGGTCAAGTCCATAGGTTCCTATTGTCCATGGACACCACACTTGCCTTGCACCTTGGATATTAAGTCCCAGCAATGTGCAAATATATACATAGAGTCTGTTAGACCTGCTCCCTTACCTGGAAGACCACACAGCGATGTAACCTGAACTCCCAAGAGCAAGGTGTTCCCCCGGATAGCAGATCTGCTCTCAGGTTACAATTACCAAATCAACTGACACACTGCTCAGTATTAACATGGAGTGGGCCATGATCAACCTTAAGAGGGGTCTCTTGTCCCCTTAAAACATGGAAATCTGCCAGCATTAAACCTACTGAGGCCATCAACCTCAATAGACGGAGGCAGGCGTGGAAATGGCCCCCTAACAAAACTGGTTGAAACTCGCTCGCCTTACAAACGCACAATTTCACACAGAATCCAGTTTAGGCTGTTAGACTGCTTTCACCTAATTCACCCTGCAACCCAGTGAGTGAACATAAGAGAGCAGCACTGAGATTTGCATTACCACCCATTCTTTAGACAAATACCACAAGCCAGCCAACACCTTGACCACCCCATACCAACTGGGTGTCAGGGCTTCCACAACCACCTTTACAAAGGTGAGAGATGGGACAGAGAGACCCATGGGAAGAACTAAAACCTTGTGGGCAAATTGTTAAATGCCTCATTCAGATCAATGGATGTGAAGAAATTGCTTGAACGCACTAAGTATTATAGTTTTTGGGCTCCGATAGCGATTCAGGCCCTGCCTATTTGAGGAACGAGGCAGCAGTAACTGAACAAACTGGGATGGACGATGCTAGCAGAATCATGTCAAATCTGTCAAACAAAATAAATAAAAAATCATGTCAAACAAAATAATTTTGTTCATTTAAGTCCGTGGACCCTACAGCATGCCATGCCCCCTATCGGCAAAAGATGAAACATAAGAGCCTTTTCAGTCATTTGTGCCTGAGACATTTAAAAGTGTGATTTAGACAGTGTACATTTGTGACTGATAAGCAGACAAGGTATTTCTTGACAAACTTCAAATGAGGTCTAGTTCCTGACGCAACCGAATTACTGATCCTGTGTAGAACTCATTGCTCATCGTCCATCAGTGAATTACTCCCAACTACTATCACTGATGACTGCACGGTAGCATTACGTCATAATAAAGACATGCTGACCTTTATATTGCGCTTTGCTGTACTCTTCTTTCATCACTTTTTTCCTTTCCTTTTCTGGTGTTCATTCCTGAAGGAGACGAGTCGTTAGACTCCATTGAAAAACATGGCAGGCCGGATAAGTATATTATCCGCCAGATGAAGAATACACTGGGACCAAGAAAGAGGTGGATTTCAGAGGAAGAGCAAAAGATAGAAAGGGGAGGGAGAGAGAGGGGGTATGACATTTACACAATGAAACTACTCCAAACACACACACACATACTCCCAGTAACTGTCGGATTGCAGATGTAGTCCACGGAAAAATCTCAAAATGCCCCATTGGCCCTCCATTTGTGCATTCATGTGTGCCTCTGCCATTTGCACAAGTGTGCCAAACCTGAGGAAATTAAAATGATTGAGGGTGTAGGGGCTAATTAAACCTTCCAATGGCCCCTCCCAGTGAGAGTGCAATGATGCAGCTTCCATGAGTGAAGTGGAGTACACTTTTTTCACTCATACCACAATACCTCTCATTCTTGATAACATCCATGTGTCTGTGGATGGACAGGTTGGCCTGAATGAGGAAGCGTATCCCCTTCTATTTCTGTGATTGGTGAAAAACAGACTCCATCACTTTCATGTATACAGTATTGCTTCCTCCACTGTCAGACAGCCACCCACCAGGTGTGAACTAACAGCCCTCTGAATACACCAACGAGCCACCTATGAAGCATTGTTACCATCACCGCCAAAAGCAGCCGCCCTGGCTTGACATTTCACACCGGTTACCAGTGCGCGCTAAAACACATTTCTGATATTTCTGGAATCTGAAATATCAAATATAAAAGTCAAATATAACATCTAACCGCTAAAAATGTAACATCCGTAACTTAACTTTATGCCTAAACTTAACACCTATGACTAACCTTAACCCCTAATGCATGAACTTAAAACGGTGGCCAGCCATGCCCAGCCCAGCACAAGTGCAGTCTAGCTCAGTCTATCCCAGCCAGAGAAATAACCCAGAACTAACATTTCAGCCATTTCAAGATCACAGTTTCAGTGAGCGGGGTAGATTGACAGAGGGCCCTGAGCCCAGTGTCTGGTGCCTGTAGGACTAGGAGTGTGCTGTAGCATTTTCACAGCTGCGCCAGATTCACTTGAGGGAATAAAGACAGAAAAAAGAACAGAAAAAGCCTAAGGGTGGACAAGTTTATCATTACAGGATGGGAAATGAGTAATGGATTTGTGCAGCTAGCATACAAAGAAACACACACACCATGATATAAACATGCATATAGAAGCGCTCTGTCTCGCTCTCCCTCACTCACTCTCTCACACACATACACACATGCACACAAACCCATCCACCCACGTACACCAGGCAGGTTAATATCAATATTAACCATTTCTCCAAGTGGGGGAAACATCTATATATTACTTCAAAACAGGCCACTAGGGGCAATGCTGAGTGCTATTAGAGTTAAATACCCTGCTGGTCTGCATTAAGGGCATGGATAGGGGATGGGCAGTTAGGCCGCACCCGCTGATTTCATAGGAAAACGTGTTCAAGCACAGAGTCGGACAAACTAGTATATGTGCTTCCTTTCCATTTAATTTCGTTTCCACACCTTAACACTTAACTCTCAGAATGAATACCTTACCTTAACCCTAGCTTCTTATGCTAGTCTTGGTGAAATGACATTGAAAAAAACGGGTGGAACTCAGTATACAAGTTCATTCTTTCATTGAAATGCAAAATTTTACCTTTCATTACTTCCTTTGTTAATATTGTCGGCTAATATGCATTTATTTTTGCAAAAAATACAAGTTTACACGGTTTATTTGTATGTATTGGTTCTGGAAATTCATTGCTATTTATGGTTAGGCAAGCTAAATTTGCACAAACGGTAGTCTCAAGTTTTGAACCAGTTCTTTTTGTGGGACAAAATGTTTGAGAACCACTGGCTTTAGCGTATATGCTAAATATAAGATTACCTAATCAGAATATCAGAATATAGAATATCACTATTACCCTTATTGTTTTCCATGCCGCTGTGGAAATCAATCATTTTGTCCCTCTCTCCCCTCTCTACCCCAGAAACATTTTGGAAAAACCAGTCGCCATTTTGCAGAGTTGTTGTAAGCTATATTGAGGTGATTTGATGATCAAGTAACAGACACTGCATGCATTATATGCAATGTTGTAGGCTACAGCTCATAAAAGCTAGCTAGAAGCCTGGTTAGTCGACTTGCTAACCAGCTAGTAAAATCAACCATGAGTAACTAGTTTTTGATTATATGATTATTGTTTTCTAGAATATACATTTCATGCTTGCAACTTACTACAATAGCATTCTCAACTACCACACCTTGAAGTCCTTTTCACACGTTTCGACATTCTTTTCTGACAGGTGGTCTCAAACAGCTTTCTCAAACAGCTGGGATCCTTCAGAAGTTTTCTTGACTGCTGTCTTGTTCGGATTCTTTTACTCCACATTCCACAAGCCCTTTGCAATGCAATACATGATTGGCTCATCCAGGTCAGATTTGGTAGTCATATGGACACAGTAGGAGAAACAATAAGTCTCTGCCACAAACACATACACACCTATTCATAACACATCATGATGGCATCACACTGTGTTGCGGAGGAGACAATATTATATATGTATATATGAGAAATGCATCTCCTCTTTCTCTCCATCGGTGTGTGCACGGGGTCAGCCTGAGATGTAAGCCATAGAGGAGATGGAGTCCATATGTAGAGTCTGTGTGTTTGTATATGTGTGTGTGTGATATACGTCCATGTGTACATGTGAGAACCGAAATGTTGGAACCTGATGCCCATGTGTGCATGTAGGAACCTGAAAACTGACTCAGTGATTCCCAGTAGGGAAAATGCAATATTTGGCTCAGGGGTTATGTTCACACAGAATCTAGTTTAAGTTGTTAGAATAAATTAGACATAGTGTTAGAATTGGGGTTACTTTTGGGTTTAGGCATTAATGGTTATGTTTAGGGCTAGAAGCTAGGGCTAGGTTAAGTTTAGGTAAACAAGTTAGGTTATTGAGGTTAAGGTTAGGATACAGGTTATGGGCTAAGGACCAGAGAACATGAATTTCTGGGTCAAGGTTAGGTTTCAGGTCCCCACAAGAATTGAAAGACATACGTGTGTGTATGTGTAGAGGGTCAGTCTGAGATTTAAGCCATAGAGGAGATGGAGTCCATATGCAGTGTGTTTTCTCAGCCCTGGAGGAAACAGTGAGCACAGCGGAAAACGATTTCTCTGAGGTTTCCTTTGTGTTTGTGTGTCTCACTGAGTATTTGGTGTGTTGGGTGTGTGTGTGTTGCTATGGTGTGTGTGTGTGTGTGGTTGGTGTGCGTGCAAGGCTGTGTGTGTTCCCTTTCTGATAGTTATTCTTAATACTACCACTAAATGCAGTTATTTTATATAGCATATCAAACACTTCTCTTGAATCACCAAGAAATGAGCTAAGAAAAGTGCAGTAAATTTAAAATGTTACTGATGGGACCAGTCCAGAGGTCTTTTGTCTGGCTCATCTTGTTACAATCTAGTTGAGGAGGGTGGTCACACGTTGTGTTGCTGAGGACCACTGGTTTGATCCCAGAGAGGGCCAGTCAGACAGTGAAGCAGAGGACCACTGGTTTGATCCCAGAGAGGGCCAGTCAGACAGTGAAGCAGAGGACCACTGGTTTGATCCCAGAGAGGGCCAGTCAGCCAGTGAAGCAGAGGACCACTGGTTTGATCCCAGAGTGGGACAGTGGAGGAAAATATATTTGTTAAGTAGTAGTGTTATGTCCGTGCATGTGTTTGTGTGTATGCGAGTTTGTGTGTGTATGGTTGAGTAGCCA
Organism: Esox masquinongy; assembly: GCA_016801175.1. Classification (NCBI taxonomy): domain Eukaryota; kingdom Metazoa; phylum Chordata; class Actinopteri; order Esociformes; family Esocidae; genus Esox; species Esox masquinongy. Next base: position 25,688 of record JACXGI010002969.1, read on the forward strand.
GACTCCCTTCATTAGTACATGAGTGCGTGACATCACTCAACATAAGAGCTCTCCACTTCAGCTTAGGGCCGACAGGGGTGCTGCAGAAGCAGGACAAACACACACACACACACACACACACACACACACATACACAGGAACAATTAATATGCACTCATACATTTTTAAGGCTAAATTCAATTAGTGAGCATGTGGTGAAATAGGGTCTGAGCCGACAAGCCTGTGTCTGAGCCTGAGATGACATTTCAACTAATGAAGCAGGGATATGAAACACACAGCATCAATCAGAGAAAGGGGGGAGAGAGAGATGGGGGGGAGACGAGTATAGACATTTAGTAGCAATTTTAGGAATAGGGGAAGTGATTGTGCCCTCAGAGTTGGAATGCTGTGACTTCTCTCACTTGATATGACATGCAATTGCCCCAGTGTGAATGACAAAAGAAGGGTGACCTACTAACACTGAGTTGTGGTATTCTGGCCATGGGACGACAAGTGCCTGGATTTATACCTACGCCATTTTCTGTGTGAGTTAATGTCATACTATACAGATGTTGAAGACCAAAAACCTGCAAGAGCCAGTCACTGCATTGATGTTTGCAGAGAGCGGCAGGGTGTTGTCTCAGGTTACACCAAGGTAGTTTGCACACTGGGAGGGGGGGACACGTGGAGTAGTCAACCCAACCATCCTGGAGAGGTCTTGGAGTGGACAGGCCTTCCACCAGAGGAAGAGCAGCTCTGTCTTGTTTTAGGTTGACCTTAAGGTGGTGGTCAACATCCAAGCAGAGATGTCATAGGAAAAGGTGATTAGCGTGTAGACAAGTTGTGAGGGACCAGTCAACACAATAGGCTTAGCATAAGGGGTGCAGATATTATCAACTTTCTTTCAAAATGGCTAGCAAAAAAATCAGCAGAGGGGGGAGATTGGTTTTAGAAAAAGATAGAACGTAGTATTAGCCCCGGGGAGAGGAAGCGAAGATAACACAGAGGGAGTGAAAGGACAATAGCTCATTTGGAAGTTACCATTTTCTTCATTGAGATTAGATTTGATTTAACTTTATTGTCATTGAACAGTACGAGTACAGCACAACGAAATGCAGTTAGCATCAAACCAGAAGTGCAAATAGAAGAGGGCAGGAAATGTACAAGTATTAAGTATAGTGTATGCTACAAGTGGAATGTATAGATGTACAATGAAGGCAAATACAGTGCAAATGGCAATTATAAATGAGCAATGAAGGGAAATAGGGGAGGGCAGAAAATGTACAAGTATTAAGTATATGTATGTACAAGTGAGAATGAATAGTTGTGTGATGAGGCAAATGCAAGTACTGTACAAATGTCAATGCTGACTGTGCAATCGAGCAAGTTGGGGTTGTAAGGTAGCATGTGCAACTGAAAGTGCAGGGATAGAAGCAATGAGGTTCCCGAGGTAGATCTGTGCATGTAACAACTGATGCAAGTACAATTAAGCTCAACTGCCTACAGGATGTGGAGAGAGCAGAGAGTAGGGTTTAAGAAGCAGAATCAGGAGACTAAAACTAAAAGGATTTTATAGATGGGAGATGTGATACGATAGGAAATAGTAAAGCACAAATTCTGAAGGCGCAGTGGTGGCTGAGTGAGTAGGGTTGGAGTACAGAGAAAGGGAGACGTGAGTAGTGACCAGAGACATGGAAGGAGGGTTGGAGTGAAGTTAGTTGAAAGACGCCATCTAGTAAAAATTAGGTCAAGAAAATTGCCTGCCGTGTGAGTGGGTTGGGACTGGCAAAGAGTGAGGTCAAAAGAGGATGGAGTGGAAAGAAAGAAGTGGAAAGAAATTAATCAAAGGCAGATGTTGGTGGGTAGAAGTCTCACAGTAAAATGAGCGGTGAGCCATAGTCAGGAAATGAGCTTATCAAGGTGTGAAGCTCATTGAAGTCTCCAAGACCACCTGGTAGACCATAGAAGACAACAATGTCAGGTCTGAATAGACAAGTCAAAGCAAAAAAAATATCCACATTGGATGAAGAAACGATCACCAATAAACTGCATTACCATTAAAAAATATATATATTTTAAAAAAATATATATACACACCGATCAACCATAACATTATGACCACCTGCCTAATATTGTATAAGTCCCCCTTTTGCCACCAAAACAGCCCTGACCCTTTGAGGCATGGACTCCACTAGACCTCTGAAGGTGTGCTGTGGTATCTGGCACCCAGACCTTAGCACACATCCTTTAAGTCCTGTAAATTACGAGGTGAACCTCCATGAATCGGTCCTGTTTGTCCAGCACATCCCACAGATACTCGATTAGATTGAGATCTGGGGGATTTAGAGGCCAAGTCAACACCTTGAACTCGTTGTGTTCCTCAAACCATTCCTGAACCATTTTTGCTTTGTGGCAGGGCGCCTTATGCTGAAAGAGGCCAATGCCATCAGTGAATACCGTTTCCATGAAAGGGTGCACATGGTCTGCAACAATGCTCAGGTAGGTGGTTAAGTGTCAAAGTAACATACACATGAATGGCAGGACCCAAGCAGAACATTAGTGCTGTGCGAATACAACGATTTAACGTAAAATCGCGATTCTTTTTTTCACTATATTGTATCGATATTCTGATCTCTAGAATCGATGTTTATTTTTATTTTGTCGACAGCCTTCATTTATATTACTGTAGCGGCCGCTGAACTGACGTGTTTCTTTAACAATAATATTGTGTAAATATCACAAAATCTACCTGATAAAAACCTGTTATTGTATTCCCATGGATGTCGTCATTAATAAGGAACCAGAAAAGCGTATGCTGTCATTTGACTTTTTTTGTTTTATTAATTTATTTACTCAAAATGCTAGCACCAAAGCGGCCCCGACTTTTTACATTTTAAGAGATTGTTTCTGTGTTGTTTGGTGATACGAGGTTAGAAACGTCTTTGCTCTTTGAAAGCCATAATGATGTCGAGGTGAGTAAGAAATATACTGTGGCTATAAGTTTAGTGTTGTCCATATTTTATTCTGGGAAATGTTGGTAATATCTTTTAGATGACAATAGCAACCTTGCCGTGATAAGTTGATAGACAAGCACATCCGCTGTGGAGCTCAAATGGTTGCTTGCTCAGTCTTGTAATGGAAAGCGTTGCAGTAGTAGTCGCCTGACTAGTTGGTTGTTTTCTGGCGTTTCTTCCGATTTCATTCAAATATGGAAAATGCAATTGCTAACAAGACAACTAATTGTCTGGTTTGTTTCGTCTGTCAGATTAAAATAAAGTTGTCTGCCCGCAAATGTGTTTCGCTTGTGCAGCAACAAGCTGTCACTTTCACTAGCTAGCCAAGAGGCAGTAATGTTGTGCTTCGCTGTCGACGTTGTCACCTGATCGCGATGATGTCCTGCATCTGCCAAAAGATGTACTGTACGCCACATACATCCCCTTATCATCTACAAAAACTCGCATGTCTTGAGATTTGCCTTATGCTTACTTTATTATGATGACATTAGCTGTACGGTCCTACTTTGATTGCTGGCTCCATCTCGTCGCAATGTTTCGTTTTATGAAAACTTTGATGTTCAATCTATCTATTGATTGTTATTGGGAGAAAACAAATTGTTACAAAGTTACATTAAGGTGTTGTCAAATTAAAGAGTAAGTGCTCTTTAAAACAAAGTTAACTTGTAATTGTAATTTGTTTTTTGTGCTATGTCTGTTTGAAATGTGTGAGAAAATATGATTTATTTTAAGAATTTTCAATAATCTACAGCAGCATTCTAGGATTCTATTGGGGTATAAAGGGTTACATTTAGAAGTTCTAAGTCATTTCAAAATGAGTTGTTCTTTTTTTATTAGGGGTTGCCAATGAGGATTAGCTAAAGATTGTCCTTTCAGTTATATAGCCTAATATCATTTGAGGTTTTCTTTAGCACTTTAGTAAGTATTGTGATTCAGTTGTGATTTCGTGATGAATCGAGATGTATTGAATCGTAACATATGTATTGTGATATACAGCTCCGGACAAAAATGAGACCACTGCACCTTTTTCTTTCCTTTCCAAAAAAGTTGAAAAGGAAAGTTTTGAGTGAGGAACAGAAGCGTTCAGTTTGCAGTGAAAACCTTACTTTTCGACTTTTTTGGAAAGGAAAGAAAAAGGTGCAGTGGTCTCTTAATTTTTTCCAGAGCTGTATATAGTAATGCAAGGTACTTGCCAATACCCACCCCTAATGAACATTGCCCAAAGCATCACACTGCCTCCGCCGGCTTGCCTTCTTCCCATAGTGCATCCTGGTGCCATGTGTTCTCCAGTGACGCACACGCACCCGGCCATCCACATGATGTAAAAGGAAATGTGATTCATCAGACCTGGCCACCTTCTTCCATTGCTCCGTGGTCCAGTTCTGATGCTCATGTGCCCATTGTAGGCGCTTTCAGCATGCCAGCTTGGGCACCCTGACTGTTCTGTGGCTACGCAGCCCCATACACAACAAACAGCAATGCACTGTGTGTTCTAACACCTTTATATCAGTACCAGCATTTTGAGCTACAGTAGCTCGTCTGTTGGATTGGACCACACGGGCCAGCCTTCGCTCTCCACGTGCATCAGTGTGCCTTGGCCGCCCATGACCCTGTCGCTGGTTCACCGCTTTTCCTTTCTTGGGCAACTTTTGATAGGTACTGACCACTGCAGACCGGGAACACCCCACAAGGGCTGCAGTTTTTGAGATGCTCTGACCCACTCGTCTAGCTATCACAATTTGGCCCTTGTCAAAGACGCTCAGGTCCTTACGCTTGTCCATTTTTCCTGCTTCTGACACATCAACTTTGAGGACAGATTGTTCACTTGCTGCCTAATATATCCCAACCCCCTGACAGGTGCCATGATAACGTGATTATCAGTGTTATTCTCTTCACCTGTCAGTGGTCAATGTTATGGCTGATCGGTGTATATATACATATACAGTGAGGGAAAAAATTATTTGATCCCCTGCTGATTTTGTACGTTTGCCCACTGACAAAGAAATGATCAGTCTGTAATTTTAATGGTAGGTTTATTTGAACAGTGAGAGACAGAAACGCATGTCAAAAAACGCATGTCAAAAATGTTATAAATTGATTAGCATTTTAATGAGTGAAATAAGTATTTGATCCCCTCTCAATCAGAAAGATTTCTGGCTCCCAGGTGTCTTTTATACAGGTAATGAGCTGAGATTAGGAGCACACATTTAAGGGGAGTGCTCCTAATCTCAGTTTGTTACCTGTATAAGACTCCTGTCCACAGAAGCAATCAGTCAATCAGATTCTCTCCACCATGGCCAAGACCAAAGAACTTTCCAAGGATGTCAGGGACAAGATTGTAGACCTACACAAGGCTGGAATGGGCTACAAGTCCATCGCCAAGCAACTTGGTGAGAAGGTAACAACAGTTGGTGCAATTATTCGCAAATGGAAGAAACACAAAAGAACTGTCAATCTCCCTCGGTCTGGGGCTCCATGCAAGATCTCACCTCGTGGAGTTGCAATGATCATGAGAACGGTGAGGAATCAGCCCAGAACTACACGGGAGGATCTTGTCAATGATCTCAAGGCAGCTGGGACCATAGTCATCAAGAAAACAATTGGTAACACACTACACCGTGAAGGACTGAAATCCATGTGCCGTCAAATCTTGGGTGAGAACCTCCTTCCCTCAGCCAGGGCATTGATAATGTGTCATGGATGGGTATTCCAGCATGACAATGACCCAAAACACATGGCCAAGGCAACAAAGGAGTGGCTCAAGAACAAGCACATTAAGGTCCTGGAGTGGCCTAACTAGTCTCCAGACCTTAATCCCATAGAAAATCTGTGGAGGGAAGGTTTGAGTTGCCAAACGTCAGCCTCGAAACCTTAATGATTTGGAGAAGATCTGCAAAGTGTAGTGGGACAAAATCCCTCCTGAGATGTGTGCAAACCTAGTGGCCAAATACAAGAAAAATCTGACCTCTGTGATTGCCAACAAGGGTTTTGCCACCAAGTACTAATCATGTTTTGCAGAGGGGTCGAATACTTATTTCACTCATTAAAATGCAGATCAATTTATAACATTTTTGACATGTGTTTTTCTGGATTTTTTTGCTGTTATTCTGTCTCTCACTGTTATTCTGTATCTCACAAATAAACTTACCATTAAAATTATATATTATAATGACACACCTGAATGAGCTGCGGTGTAACCAATTATCTTTAGAAGTCATGTAATGAGTTGAATGGTCCCCCTAGCTTTGCCCCTTTATCTAGGGTGAATAACCTAGCTTTGTCCTCATATCTAGTGTGAATATCCTAGCTTTGTCCTCATATCTAGTGTGAATAACCTAGCTTTGTCCTCATATCTAGTGTGAATGTCCTAGCTTTGTCCTCATATCTAGTGTAAATATCCTAGCTTTGTCCTAATGTCTAGAGTGAATATTCTAACTTTGTCCTCATATCTAGTGTGAATATTCTAACTTTGTCCTCATATGTAGTGTGAATATTCTAGCTTTGTCCTCATATCTAGTGTGAATATTCTTGCTTTGTCCTCATATCTAGTGTGAATATCCTAGCTTTGTCCTCATATCTAGTGTGCATATCCTAGCTTTGTCCTCATATCTAGTGTGAATATCCTAGCTTTGTCCTCATATCTAGTGTGAATATCCTAGCTTTGTCCTCATATCTAGTGTGAATATCCTAGCTTTGTCATCATATCTAGAGTGAATATCCTAGCTTTGTCCTCATCTAGTGTGAATATCCTAGCTTTGCCCTCCTATGTAGTTTGAATATCATGAGACAGAGCGATTTGGAGAATAGAGTCATGAGGAGAGGGAGGATTTTCTCTATGTTTGATCCAGAGAGAAGAAACTGATAGCTGATTGTCTTGGTCACTGTGTTTCATACTGAGATAAAAGATGAATACAATCTCAGTGATAGTAATGGCTAATAGCTTTAGCTAATTTCCTGCTGCAGTTAAAGTCAGATGCATGTCGATGGCTATTACAGTATTACCAAGCCTTTAGAGTGAAAAAGATGTGAGGCGAATGGGGATATATGTGTGTAGAAGTGTGTGTGTTTAACTGTGTTTGTGACTGTTCATATACATGCATTGGCGTGTTTGTGGGCATACATCCAAATATTTTAATGTTACCCAATTCCCGGCCTCATTATCCTTGGCTTGTGTTGCTTTCTCCTCTAAATGTTTTGGCATTATTTTGATTTACACTATGCAACTACACTACAGCTTATGCGAAGAAGGGGGGCAGGGAGGAAAACGGAGAGGAGAGGAAAGCACACCATGCTTGTTAGTGGGAAATGCACTTGTCTCAATACCCCTAATAATATGCCAGGAGTGAGAAATAACTGTGATTAGCTAAATAATCAAAGAGTCTCTGACGGCAAATCTGTATTCTACAATCAATATTGCTTGTGGTTCGCAGTGCTGTAACCACACGCCCTTTCAATTTCCTCCAGCCCACTGGAATCAATACAGGTGATTAGCTGTGTTAACCATTTGATCCCTGGCACTGATCCCTAAATCACAGCCTCTATCTAGTGCTCTAACTCTAACCTCCGATTGTCCTGCCACTAAGAAAACCTCATACAGTACATCCTCCAGTAAGCTGTGTCACGTCTGATCTAAAAGGTCTTATCTAAAACAAGTCCTAAGGGGCAACAGAGCCAAGAGATATTAAGCTGTTAGTGTATATTCGCAAATATCTCTGTTCAAAGTGTATTCCAGAGAAAACTCTTGTGATAAGTGTAAAAGGTCCAAGTAATGCAGCCTGTTAATCAGATAGGATGCTGGAGAAATGAACAAGCCGTAAGCCCATAATCAGTTATGAACAGGTGTTGCGGTGAATTAACAACAAAATTAGGCCAGCCGGCGCTTTAATGGAAAAAAGTATACTAACAAACTCCGTCCTATCCTTAGAATTTGTCAGGCACCACATTCTATAAGATATGCACTGTAAACATAACGCCCTGATGCTCCTGGTCATGTGTCTGGTAAGCAGAACCTCCAGTGTCTGTGCCCTCTATACTGGGCCGGGTGCTGTCGGGCTGGGCTGCTGCTGGGTCCCTACTAAAACACACAACACACCAAATAGTTTGGTATCATGAAATGACCCATTTTCACACATTCATGAACGTTGACTGAGAAAAGAAATGGGAATTTACTGATATGTAACATTGTGTCCAGAGGTTGTAAAAGTTGAACATGATGACATTGTGTGCTGGATAAGGAACTGCTGTGGTGGTGTGACTATTTCTAACACTGTGTTTTTAAAAAACAAATCAAATTAGAGCATGAAAAATAAAGCAGAACGAGAGATGAATGTGTTATTTTTGTTGTTGCAGCAGTGTATTTTGGTGGGACAACCATCCTGCCCCAACTTGACCCTCTCATAGCTGTTTCCAGAATCATCCCTGTCCCTCATTATATCTGACCCACTGAAAGAGTTCTACGACCTTACACAAACATGCATACTGTATATGCACCCACTCAGTCAGGACAGGTGCACTCATTACTGCATGTGCGCGCACACACACACACACACACATACACACACACACACACACACACACATAGTTCATTGACCTTTTAAAAAATCCGACTCACGGGTCAGACCAAAGCCACTAATTAGGCAGGAGTGTGGTTGTGTTTATGAAGCACAAGGAGAAAACAAAAGGTAAAGATACACAGCAGACAGACACCCTTTCTCAGAAGACACTTGTCATCGTCACCTCATTTCACTGCATTCTACCGATTACAACAAGAGAGGGCAATAATCACTTAAGTTCCCTGAAGGAGAGAATGAGGTATGAAACTAAATAATGAACACTGACATACCTTAATTCACAGAAAAATGCTAATAAGGCCTTGAACAAGGCCGGTATGAGAGGACAAATCCCACCACTCTTGGAAGCCAAGCCACGCCTTTCAGATGCTATATACACCGAACAAAATTATAAACGCAACACTTTTGTTTTTGCCCCCATTTATCATGAGCTGAACTCAAAGATCTAAGACTTTCTCTATGTACACAAAAGGCCTATTTCTCTCAAATATTGTTCACAAATCTATCTAAATCTATGTTAGTGAGCACTTCTCCTTTGCCGAAATAATCCATCCACCTCACAGGTGTGGCATATCAAGATGCTGATCAGACAGCATGAGTATTGCACAGGTGTGCCTTAGGCTGGCCACAATAAAAGGCCACTCTGAAATGTGCAGTTTCACTGTATTGGGAGGGTCCGGGGGGGTCCGAAAACCAGTCAGTATCTGGTATGACCACCATTTGCCTCACACAGTGCAACACATCTCCTTCGCATAGAGTTGATCAGGTTGTTGATTGTGACATGTGGAATGTTGGTCCACTCCTCTTCAATGGCTGTGCGAAGTTGCTGGATATTGGCAGGACCTGGAACACACTGTCGAATACGCCGATCCAGAGCATCCCAAACATGCTCAATGGGTGACATGTCCGGTGAGTATGCTGGCCATGCAAGAACTGGGATGTTTTCAGCTTCCAAGAATTGTGTACAGATCCTTGCAACATGGAGCCGTGCATTATCATGCTGCAACATGAGGTGATGGTCGTGGATGAATGGCACAACAATGGGCCTCAGGATCTCATCACGGTATTTCTGTGCATTCAAAATGCCATCAATAAAATGCACCTGTGTTCATTGTCCATAATACACGCCTGCCCATACCATAACCCCACCGCCACCATGGGCCACTCGATCCACAACGTTGACATCAGCAAACCGCTCACCCACACAACACAAATACACGCTGTCTGCCATCTGCCCTGTACAGTGAAAACCGGGATTCATCCATGAAGAGAACACCTCTCCAAAGTGCCAGACACCATCGAATGTGAGCACTCAAGTCGGTTACGACGACGAACTGCAGTCAGGTCGAGACCCCGATGAGGACGACGAGCGTGCAGATGAGCTTCCCTGAGACGGTTCCTGACAGTTTGTGCAGAAATTCTTTGGTTATGCAAACCGATTGTTGCAGCAGCTGTCCGGGTGGCTGGTCTCAGACGATCTTGGAGGTGAAGATGCTGGATGTGGAGGTCCTGGGCTGGTGTGGTTACACGTGGTCTGCGGTTGTGAGGCCGGTTGGATGTACTCCCAAATTCTCTGAAACGCCTTTGGAGACGGCTTATGGTAGGGAAATGAACATTCAATTCACGGGCAACAGCTCTGGTGGACATTCCTGCAGTCAGCATGCCAATTGCACGCTCCCTAAAAACTTGCGACATCTGTGGCATTGTGCTGTGTGATGGAACTGCACATTTTCGAGTGGCCTTTTATTGTGGCCAGCCTAAGGGACACCTGTGCAATACTCATGCTGTCTGATCAGCATCTTGATGTGCCACACCTGTGAGGTGGATGGATTATCTTGGCAAAGGAGAAGTGCTCACTAACACAGATTTAGACAGATTTGTGAACAATATTTGAGAGAAATAGGCCTTTTGTGTACATAGAGAAAGTCTTAGATCTTTGAGTTCAGCTCATGATGAATGGGGGCAAAAACAAAAGTGTTGCGTTTATAATTTTGTTCAGTGTATTATTCACCTGTGATTCAGAACCGGTCTTCACAGATGGATGCAGGGCCCACAAGGGGTTGTACCTTGTTTCCTCCTTCAGTGAACCGATATAATAGACATAAGCTAAAGCTCCATTATAGTCTTTCAATCCATACCACATTATTGGATTAAAGGAGAATTTGGTAAATTCCTCCCTCTATTGTCTACAAGGGGAATAGCAGAAACAATGTATTTACTCCAGGCAGCCTAAGCAGCAACTAGATAACAACTATCTAGCTATATCATTTTGTTTGGAATTGCAGCTTTCAAGCTTGAAAATAATAACAATATTAATTTAAGTTATCTCTAGATCTTTATAAAAATTTCTTAATTGTTAAAAAAAACGACTACAGGAATTTTTCACAGGTGGCGCTATGGGGTAGCTTGCAATCTATGAAGTGCATGCATGCGCACACACACACACAAAGTTACGGTTTTGGTACACATCCGGATGGATAGCGAGCAACTGATTATATTCAGGAAAGCTCCGTCAGGAGTTACTGAAGTTGTCAAAGGACACTATAAAATAGTTCAAGTGTTCCCATTGATCTGAAGTCCTAGCAGATCTGTACAATCTCAGGACAACTGGCGAAAAAAAGGTAATTTAGGAAGGAGTCAGTAATTTGTTTTATTAGAATTTTTGTCAAAGTTCACAAATGTATCATTGCCAAAGTTAAGGCCAACTTGTAGAATGCAGTTTTGCAACTGTATTTAAAAATGTTTTGATGTTATTGTACTTTTCCTCAATCCGATTGGAAAAGTAGGCTTGACGAGCAGATGGGAGCTCTTTCAAATATTGCATCGTACTGTCTTTCCAGGCAAGTCTAAATACTTCTTGATGGAGCGCCACTTTTGTTTTAAAAAAATTGGAAATTTGCTATAGGACGTTGGTATTTTCTGTATAATAAGGATCTAGTTCTTGTTGCTCATCTGATTAGTTGTTAGTGGTGCAACCACATCTGTGGTATTACTCAGTGTTAAGATCCTTGGTTAGATTGTTATTTACTCTAACCTCCTTGGTATACAGAAAACACCAGAGCCATAAAGCAAGCTTCCAGAAAATGTTCCCAGCTGCCCTTCATGCCACACTGTCCCAGCAACACAGAAACATACAGAGGAAGTCAGTCAGGGGAAGAAGGGAGCAGAATCCACCTGAACATGGACTGCCTGTACCCATTCCTACCAAACAGCACCGTGTGTCCCCAGAAACCACCCTGGGTGGGCAGTTCATTTGTTGGTTTGATTTTCCCTTTTCCTCCTCTGCTCATTCTGCAAAAAGTAAGTTATCCAGGGCCCTGAACTCTTCTGATGGGTCCGTTCTTTGTGTCTCTCCGTGTTACAATGTGTCCTTGGGAGAATATACTGTTGTTTTCAAGTTTCACAAAGCTGTCTGGCCAATCGTTGGTGAAGTTTGTTACCAAACTCAAAACATTGTAACAGAGAGAGACAAAGGGAACGGACACGGGACGAGCATTTAGCGCCCCGGTGGGTGTTTTATTAACATAAATAGAAGTGTGAGTGGAGAGGGTGAGGGAGGAATTGCCAACAGAAAACAACCCGCTGTGATGCGGCGGCGGCGTTCTCTGAGGCGGCCTCCCGGTTTGGGAGGAATGGGCTCCGGCGGTCAACTTCTTGCCGGCCTCTCCACCTGTCTCCATTTTGCCGTTCTCCGTCCTCAGATCCTGTGTTGCTGGAACCAAGCTGAGGGGAGCAGGGCTTGGAGCTGCCTTCCCTTTGCCTTCCGTTACCTTCCCTCCTGCTCGTCCTCTCCAACTCCTCTCCAACTCCCAATGCATCCTTCTCAGCTTGTTATTCCCTGAGCCTTCTCTCTGGACGCCTCGTTATACTTTCCTGGACGAGGTGCCTATGGGATGAAGCGGCGCAGGGGTTATTTGGGAGTGTTTCCAGTCTTGTTTGGGGGGCGTTGGTGCAACGCGGATGTAGCAGGCGGATATGCGTTTGCACAGCATGTTTCCCAGTAAAGATGGGGTTTCTACGTCGTCGTTAGTTTCAAAGATTGTGATTTTGGTGTTCATATACTCATCCATCCTGAAGAAGGTGGGGTTATCCATGTTTGTTCCATAGATCGTAATTAGCTTCATCAGTGTTGAGAATACTTTTAATACATTCATTATCTACAGTAGTGACTCTGTGTTGGGAGTTCTGTTCCGCTTAAGAACTGACATCCCTCTCTTCTTGAATAAGCATCTCTGGGCAAAAGAGGGAAAAGAGAAGGGATGCTGTATCCTGTCCAGCGGTTTGTGGTGCCGTTTTGTTTTACTTTTCCGCGTGTTATTTTGTTATGCTGTATGTTGTTAATAAAATGACCTCCAGAGCCCAGAACACTGGCACTGTGTGCGTTGCCTTTGTCTCGCCCTATTACACAGTGAAACGGTAATCAAGGCTAAAACATTAAAAATAACAACGGCATAAGACGTGCAGGTGTGTTGGCCTGTCAGCCAATGTCCATTATTTTATGGCAAGCAGCAATGTAGAGCACCGCCAGTCCACAACTCCCTGCGTCTTATCCCACAAGGATGGGTGGTCTGCTCTCATCAGAGAGGTCTTTGAAGCCGACACTCTCAGACGGTTTTACATTTTTGACAATTCAAAATCAGGAATTATAGCTCTGTCTCAGGTTCTGCTGTGGTGCAGGGATTACACAGCCTTTCTTCTACGGGGAGCCAGTTTTCCTGTTCCTACCCATTTCAATGGCAAGGCTGTGGTCAGGGAGCCTGCACTTCGTCAAGGTTTTTCAAAGGTTTTGAATATATTGAAATAGTTTGACCTTATAGATTTTCTAGTCAGCATGAATTTGCTAGGTGATATTGTTTTGTTTGGACTGAGTTCTGGTGCTTCTGTGGTTCCGTGTTAGTAGAACAGGTTTATGAACCTGTTGGATGGCCCCAGGACCCGAGGCATGAACGGATTCTTACCCCAAATCTGTCTAATGTGGGTAATGACGTGAGAGGGCAGTCAATAATTGAAATATCATTTGAGATAATATTTACTTACTATTTGTTTACTTTGTCTTATATATTATATTATATTGGGATTTGCCTAATTGTTAGTAAAATAATCTTCACATTAAATAAAATATTTTATTACAAGAGGACCCCACACATTATTGCAATGAAGTGTAATGAAGAAAGTGCAAAAATACATTCATTACATTTTCATCAAAATGATATATGTGTGCATATAATTAAATAAGAATGCCATAGAATCCCCTGCATGCTTTCTCTCTCAGTTCATTCACTTCCTTAGGTACACTTAGGTGTCCAGTTGAGCTTCTTTTTAAACCATAGTAATTGTTGTGTTTGCAGTACTTGATATTTGTGTAGTAACTGAGAACTTTGGTCCAATGTCGTGAGACCCGGATCTTCTCTGGAAAACCTTTATTTTAGTCTTGTTTGGGTTTAGTGCCAGGGCCCAGGTTTGGGCGTACTGTTATGGCAAGACCAGACTCTGCTGTAGGCCTTGTGCTGTGGGTCTCTCCCTCTCTGTCTATCTCTGTCCCAATTCAATTTAAAAGCTTTATTTAGGGAAGTAGAAAAAAGGAAGATTTAATTAAAGAACATTTTTCACAAAGATAAAGGCATTTCAAAAGTTACAATATTACCTATGTACAGTGCTGTAACATGGCTAATAGTCACAAGTATAAATAACAAGAAGTAATGAAGAGGTTCAGAGTATTTATGCTTACAATGTTGTTTGTGGTGCACTGGTTGACCTTTTCTCATGGCAACGGGTCACCAGTCCCATTGATGCTTTAATTGCACATTACAGACACAGTCGTTTATCTGTGTTTAAGGCAAGGTAGCATCTCTCTGTCTGTCTGTCAGTCTGTCTCTATTTCCTTCTCTCTCTATATATCTCTAAATCTCTCTTTCTCTATCACTGTCTGTTTCTGGCTGTCTTTCTGTTTCTCCACCTCTCTATCACTCTCCCTGTCTGTCTCTCTCTTCAATACACACATACAGAGAGAGAGAGAGAGACACACACACACACACACACACACACACACACAAAAACTGGCCCATATTGCATACATCTGATTCTCCTCATCATAGCCGCCTTTCCCTCTCTCTGATCCAAAACACACACGGGCTGGGACACACTCACACCCACGCCCAGGGAGAAATCTCTCTCTGATCCAAAAAAACATCCAGAACAAACAGAAAACAATTCCAGGCATTCCTCCTGCTTTAAGGCCTCCTAACCAGAGACCCTTGCTCCATACACACACACATAAACAGTTATGCACACAGACACACACACACACACACACAAACGCTTGGCAAGAGTTTAAGGATGCAAAACCTAAATCCAGTATTTGACAGAGAGGGGGAGAGAGAAGGAGAGAGCGGGAAACAGGAGGGGGACAAAGAGAAGACAACGGGGGGAAGAGAATGGCAGCAGTCCATTTCTAGCAGACATAAAGAGAAAATGAAAAGCACTCGGTTTGTCAGAAACTGATACAATATTGGTGCTACTAAACAAAGGCACTGTAATAGGCAAAATGGATGGAGGGGGGCAAAGACAGGGAAAAACCAACCAACTAACGAGGGTTGGTATCGAAAACCCTGGGAAAAAATAACGATAGAGCATCTTTAAACACTGTGATTTGACTTTGAACAAAGTGACTTTTGAAGTGAAAGAAGCCGTTTCCCCCCTTTCTCTTTTTCATTTTTCCCTCTCCTTCCCTCCATATTTTAATGCTCCCTGCTCTATCATGTAAATCCCCATTCAAATTAGGGCGGTATTAGAGCCCTCAGCGCTAATGTCAGAGAGGCAGAATGAGATGGGGGACTTAAGCACCTAACGAACAATGAAATTCCAAAGCCTTGGGACAGGACAATTAAGAAGCAGGCTTAGCCAATGATGAAAATTTATTGCTATCTAATACATATTTCTATTTTCTGAACACTAACCAATTTGAATGTGATTAAGGGGGGTTGGAGGAGTGGTGTGGGGGGGTGGGAGTGCATTTGTTAAAGAGACGGCGGGCTCTCAGAGGTCGCTGGGAATAGGTCCTTTTGATGTTAAATTACAAATACGGAGGAGAAAGTCCCCTTTATTGTCTTTTTTGAGTCTGAGTATTGTTTTCTAAGGTTACTGTTAAAAGCCTTAGTTAACTCAACCCTGTCTGGCCAGTAGAGAGAGAGAGGTGTTAATGAGAGGGGCCTGGAGGACAGAAAGACAGAAGTGGGGAGGGATGGAGGGGCTGAACTTGCAGTGGTAGAAAAGGAAATGTAAATACTCTGCCGTTTATTCCTTTTTTTCTTGAAAGGATCCATCCATCCATTCATCTTTCCTTCTCTTCCTCTCTCTCTATCCTTTACTCTATGTTTAGGACAAAGGGTCAGGGAAGACACTGGAGCAGTACAGCTGAGTAGTGACTGGGGAATGGGTAGGAGACTGGAGCAGCACAGCTGAGTAGTGACTGGGGAAGGGGTAGGGAACTCGAGCAGTACAGCTGAGTAGTGACTGGGGAAGGGGTAGGAGACTGGAGCAGCACAGCTGAGTAGTGACTGGGGAAGGGGTAGGGAACTCGAGCAGTACAGCTGAGTAGTGACTGGGGAAGGGGTAGGAGACTGGAGCAGTACAGCTGAGTAGTGACTGGGGAAGGGGTAGGAGACTGGAGCAGTACAGCTGAGTAGTGACTGGGGAAGGACTGGAGCAGTACAGTATAGCTAAACAGCGGGGGAAAGAATTTGAAGTACTTTTCGTCATTACATTGTCATTAAAAGCATAGCCTACAACAGGGCTGCCCAACCCTGTTCCTGGAGATCTACTGTCCTGAAGGTTTTCTCAACCCCATTTGTGACTAACCTAGTTAAGCTTTTCATCCAGCTAATTATTAGGATCAGGTGTGCTAAATTAGAGTTGGAGAAAAAACTTACCGGACATAAAATCTCCAGTAACAGGGTTGGGCAGTCCTGCCCTACAACTGTACAAATATAAATTAATCGCTCACAACAAAATACTTAAAGATGCATGATGTTTGGCCACTAATTGTAAAAGTCAAACTGTCGAGCAAAAACAGGTGAAAATGTGTGCTTTGTCAAATGGAGGTGGTGGACAAAATAATGGAAACACCACATGGAAAAGGACTGTTACTTTGAATTAACTACACCACAACTCCCTAGTACCAACACAGCTGCAGAGGTCACAGTAGGTTGATTGCCTGTTCCAAAGAAGACAAATAGTCAGTGCCCGAACTGCAGGTGAATCGTCACAAAAACTGCTAAATAATTCTAGGGGATTTGTCGCAAAAATCATGGTAGCATATGCCGAATATGCCGAACATGGACAACTTGCATCGGCACGGGCATACAGTTGTGCTCAAAAGTTTGCATACCCTTGGAGAATTGGTAATATATGTACCATTTGTACAGAATACATTGTTGGCAAAATGCCTCCAGGTCATGCAAAGTCTTTGGTCGTCTTGCCTGAACTGCACATTTGAGATCTCCCCAGAGTGGCTCGATGATATTAAGGTCAGGAGACTGTGATGGCCACACCAGAACCTTCACCTTTTTCTGCTGTAACCTCTGGAGGGTCAACTTGGCCTTAGGGTCATTGTCGTGCTGGAAAGTCCAAGAGCGTCCCATGTGCAGCTTTCGTGCAGAAGAATGCAAATTGTCTGCCAGTATTTTCTGATAACATGCTGCATTCATCTTGCCATGAATTTTCACAAGATTCCCCATGCCTTTAGAGCTCAAACACCCCCAAAACATCAGTGAGCCACCAACATGCTTCACAGTAGGGATGGTATTCTGTTCACTATAGGCCTTGTTGACCCCTCTCCAAACACAGCGCTTATGGTTGTGACCCTAAAGCTCTATTTTGGTCTCGTCACTCCAAATTACAGTGTGCCAGAAGCTGTGAGGCGTGTCAAGGTGTTGTCGGGCATATTGTAACCAGGCTTTTTTGTGGCATTGGCGCAGTAAAGGCTTCTTTCTGACAATTTGACCATGCATCTCATTTTTGTTCAAGTATCGTCGTATTGTGCTCCTTGAAACAACCACACCATCTTTTTCCAGAGCAGCCTGTATTTCTCCTGATGATACCTGTGGGTTTTTCTTTGTATCCCGAACAATTCTTCTGGCAGTTTTGGCTGACATCTTTCTTGGTCTACCTGACCGTGGCTTGGTATCAAGAGATTCACGAATTTTCCATTTCTTAATAAGTGATTGAACAGTACTGACTGGCATTTGAAAGGCTTTTGATATAGAACATAGGCTTTTAAATCCTTTTCCATCTTTATAACGTTCCATTACCTTGTTACGCAGTAACAAGTGTATGGGGTTTTGGGTAATAGCTGCTAGTTGCCGGGTATCATTTTGAATGTTAGCGCATAATGAACGGGAGGAAAGCCAGTACAGCATGCCACACTAGCTTGAGAAAGTCAAAAAGGCTGTGAAACATTATCAGTGTGTTTTCACTGGACTAAAATGGGGAAAAATCAGGACCTGGGTACGGAATGTTGGAATTCTTAGAAGCAGGAACAACGCCTCTTTTGTTATTTACCCTTCTTAGAAAGAGGGGGGCAAGATTCGGGTCAGAGACAAGAAGAGCGCCAAGCGCATACATCTGCCCCCCTGCAACACGAGCTGTGGCCAGATTAATTCCCCATAATAAATGCGTTCTCAGGCCCTAGTTTAGAGGGGATAAAGGACATTTTCATTAACTTTCTTCTATTTAATGTTCAATTAGTCGTAGGTATAACCGGACCATAATCAGATGGAAATATGGTGATGAATTAATGTCCCGGCAGGAAGACGGACCAGGGGATTGGTATGCACCACGCACATGGACACACTCACTGGGTGTGTGTTTGTGTAAATGTGTGAGTGTGTATGCATATGTGTGTTCGTGAGAGAGAGAAATATGCAGATTTGCAGTGTAATGGCATTATACCCACCTAACATGTTTCTACAGATGATCTGATGTTTAGAGCATCATGACGCTCCTAGGGATCCTATGAAGAGTGACGCTCCTAGGGATCCTATGAAGAGTGACGCTCCTAGGGATCCTATGAAGAGTGACGCTCCTAGGGATCCTATGAAGAGTGACGCTTCTAGGGATCCTATGAAGAGTGACGCTCCTAGGGATCCTATGAAGAGTGACGCTCCTAGGGATCCTATGAAGAGTGACGCTCCTCGGGATCCTATGAAGAGTGACGCTCCTAGGGATCCTATGAAGAGTGACGCTCCTAGGGATCCTATGAAGAGTAGAGAGAAGAGAGGCGGCTCACAGCAGGATGGATAGATGTGCAAAATATAAAAATCAATCAGTTTATTATGTGGGTGAGAGAAGCATTCAGCACACAAACAGCTGTGTGTGTGTGTGTGTGTGACTGATGCAGCGTGTTGTGTTGCGTGTCACGCTGAAGGATAGGATTATTCATTTTCCCCGCAGTAGTACACAAATCACTCTTTTATCCTTTATCATTGAATCTTTCCAGGGTTAAGTGTCTGAGATCTTTGCGCCCGCATACACGTATGTGTGTGTGTGTATACTTTCTCTTGACTGTATGAAAAGTCTCTGAAGGCAGAGTAGTTATTAAATTGAAATTCAAAGAAATGTATAGTTCGCTCAAATAAAATGATCCAGACATATGTGTCTGCTGTTTTCCCAATAGGCCTATTTACCATGGGAAAACAAAATAGTGTGGTTTGGCTTTTTCAGCAATTCTGATGTGCATTCTAAATTAATGATGATGTTAGTGTTATTTTCTTTACTCGTTTTACATTAATAGTTGAAATTCAATCAGACTTTTAAGTTAAACATGTTCTGTGTGTGTGTGTGTGTGTGTGAGTGTATGTGTGTTTGTGTGTGTGTGTGTGTGTGCGCGTGCGTGCGTGCGCGCGCGCGTCTGTCCATAGAGGTAAAGCCACATCCTCTCTGATGTCATTTATTATATTGGCCGGGGCCCCATAGCAGCTGGGGTCCAGGCGTGGTCTGTGTATAGGAAGTGATGGCACTGAGGACCAGAGGTAAAACCACAGACTCTCATGTCATTAGTAACTCAGAGAGAGGACAAACACCCCAAGACAGAATGGCCCACACACACCTTCACTCTTTGTGTTAAGATAGGAAAGGGTCAGTGGAAACGTTAAGAAAAGGGAAAGGGCTGACTAGTAGAGACACAGTGAAAAGGGTGATGATGTGAAAGATGGGTGGTGCATAAAGACAGAGGAGAAAGGATGAAGAGATTTCCCCAAAACAACTGGAAATAAATGTTGTGCAGAGGAAGTCCTAACCATTTATCGGGAGACGGGTCTGTTCATGAGTAGTGTGTGTGTGATGAGGTCACTGTCTGGACATGCCGAGCAAGAAAACACCCCTCTGAAAACACACACAGACTAAGAGAGAAAAGGGAGTGAGAGAAAGAGTCTAAAGAAAGAAGAGGGAGTGGTGTTCTCAGTGAGGGGATTCCCCTGTCTTCCACTCGTAAAGACAGAATGCATTGAGTCAATGACTCACACAAACACACACAGATACTAGCATCCCCACAACAAGTCTCTGTCTGTAAGTGTTATGAGGGTTATTGTCCTACAATGGCTGGGGTCAGGAAAAATACCCTCCTTCTCCAGAGTAAATCTCCTTGGAGTTGACATGCTTCCCCGTTCCCACAAACAATGAAATACACGTACCCACGCTTGCGCACACACACACACATCTTTAAGCAGTTGTCATTCTCTGATGAGGCCCATAAATATGTATTTTTGTAGTCAAAAGGGGGAGGGGACAATGGTTTAGGAGGCGGGGCCAGGTTTTGTGTAGTTTAGTGGAGGGCTAGAACTACACGAGCTGGGGAGAAAAGTGAAAAGTAGAAAAGAACAGAGATTTGGGATGAATAATGACTAGGGTGTAAAATGAAGGAGGTGAGAGCTAACACTAACAAGGCCAAATTAATCGAATGGAATTTAAAATACAAAAAACTGCCAATTTTGAAGTCCATGCCTGTCTACAATCTTTACTTTTCCCAAGTCTATGCAAAACATTTGTTGTTAGACATTATACTATGCTCTCCACAAGTATTGGGACAGTAAAATCAAAATTCCTATGTTTGCTTCACACTCAAGGAATGAGAAAATACAATAAAAATATAAATATGAGGGAAAAGTAAAGAATGTCACCTTTCATTTCTGTCCGTTTCAACAGTTATATTTTACCAACTATTCATAACAGCACTGTCAGTGTTCCATCCCCCAATGTTATATGAGCATAAGTATTGTGACATTTGGACTATGGCAGCAGAATTACAAAGGAAACACTACAAGATGCAAACCTCTGATCAGCACCAAAAACAGAAAGGCCAAATTAGATTTGCTATAAAGTACAGAGATCTGCCAGTACAGTTTTGGAACAGACTTTTATGGACAGGTAATATGAAGTTGAACCTTTATCCAAGTGATGGGAAGGCAAAAGTGCTGAGACAAAAAAGAACTGCAGACGATCCAAAGCATACCACATCTTCTGTGAAGCACGGTGGAGGTGGTGTCATGGCATGGGCACGCATGGCTGACTCTGGAACGGGCTCACTCATCTTTATTGATGACGTAACATATGATGGCAGCGGCAGAATGAATTCAGTAGTGTACAGAAGCACGCTGGCTACCAATGTACAAGAAAATGCCACCAGACTCATTGGGAGGCACTTCACAACGGGACAATGAATCAAAACACACTGCCAGCACAACCAAGGAGATCATTAAGGGGAAAAAAGTTTGAACATGCATTCCATTTGCTGAAGAGCAGACTGCAGTCAGAAACTCCCCAAAACAAGCAAAAGCAGAAAAAATGGCAGCAGTGAAATCTTGGTAAAGCATCTCAATGGATGAAACCAAGAGTTTGGTGATGTCAACGGGTCGCAGACTCACTGCTGTTATTGCATGCAAGGAATTTGCAACTAAATACTAGCTTTTATACTTTTCACATTTGCTTTAAGTTGATTTGTCCCAATATTTATGCTAGCATAAAATGAGGGGATAGGACTGTGATAGTGATGTTATTCTTAGTTGGTAAAGTGTTCAAACGGACAGAAATAAAGTGACATTCTGTATTGTTGCCACATATTCATCTTTTCAAACAATTTTGACTTTATTGTCCCAATACTTATGGAGTGCCCTGTATATAACAAGCAGAATGTTTGTTACAAGCAGTTTTAAGAGGATGTGATTATTTTCCTGGACAACAAAGTGACTTTTAAAATCCTTCTGCTGTGTCACATGCAGGCAATATATGTGGAGGTCTACAGTGTCTCTCAAAAGTAATAACCCCACTTGGACTTTTCCACATTTTATTGATTGCATAAGAATTCACCCCTTTGCCATGATGAACTTTTACCGCTGCACAATCAAGAGCATTCTGACTAACTGCGCCACAGTGTGGTTAGGTGGTTGCTCCGTAGCCGACCGGAAGGCCCTGCAACGGGTGATGAAAACCACCCAGCACATCACTAGTACCCAGCTCCCAGCCATCGTTGACCTCCAGCGCAAGCAGTGTCTGCTCAGTGGGCTCAGCATCACCAGAGACCCTTCATATCCATGCCACAAACTGTTTGCCCTCCTACCATCAGGCAGGCAGTACAGGTCTCTCCGTTTCCGCACCAGCAGGCTCAGGAACAGTTTCTTTCCATCTGCTGTAACCCTGCTGAACTCTGTGACCCATCACTAACCATACCCACCCTTTTAATTTCTGGACTCTAACACTAACTTACAAAGTCTGATAAAGAAGTTCTCAGTTGTCCACAGGTATGTGTCATTGCTGTTATTCCTGTATTTCATTTGCACATGCTGACTTGCTCCTTAAATTGCCTTCATTTCCCATTTAAAACTGCCACTGTACTTGCTTTTTCAATTGTTTCATACACGTCTACCTCAAACCTCATTGCTGCTATCCCTGCATTTCAGTTGCACATGCTACCTTACTCCTTCAATTTGCCTTGATTGCAAAATCAGAATACCATTGAAAATCGCCACTTGTACCGACAAAGCTATTTATCCCACTTGTACATACATTATACTTAATACTTAAATTTTCTGGCCTCCTCTATTTGCTTCCATTGCACATTCAGAGTTGCCAAATGTAATGCATCTGCATTAATTGCACATCTATACATTCCACTTGTACATACATATACTTAATACTTGTAAATATTATGCCCTCCTGTATTTGTACTTCTGGTTAGACGCAAACTGCATTTCGTTGTACTGTACTTGTACTTATTCTATGACAATAAAGTTGAATCTAATCTAATAAACCTGAATTAGCTGCAGTGCAACCAATTGTCTTTAGAATTCGTGATTAGTTGATCAGAATTCACCTGTGTGCAAACAAGGTATTTCTTCGTGATTTCAGGTAAATTACACCTGTCTCAGGATGGTCCCACAGTTGTTGAGTACAACTCCTAAAAGAAGATGAAGGAACATGAAAAGCAAATCTGGAATAAGGTTCTTCAAAAGCACCAATCAGGGGTAGGATATAAAAACATTTAAAGGCCTGAATATCCCCTGAACCACTGAATGCCACATGAATCTGTCTAGAACAGGCCATTCTAAAATACTGAATATCCGGGTGAGAAATGCACTAGTCAGAGAGGCCACCAAAAGGTCTATGGCAACTCTAAAGGAGTTACAGTCTTCGACGGCTGAGCTGGGAGACGTGCATACTGCAACAACGTGTAAATCGGTTGAAGGTCCCCACCCAATTTGACAGAGTGACAATTACTTTCTGTTTTAATCTGTAACAATTTAGAACAATTCCTAGATTTTTTTTTACTCTGACATTATGGACATTTTTATGTTGGCAAAACCCCCTAATTAAATCTATTTGATTTCATGTGGTAAACACAATAGAATACAGAAAAGTCCAAAAGGGAAAATACTTTTGAGAGCCAATATATATTGCATCAATAAGAAGGGCTGCTGAGGTTTTCAAAACACTTATATTTCCAAATAAACTGAAAATTGAAGAGATTTCATAATATACAGTTGTGCTCAAAAGTTTGCATACCCTTGGAAAATTGTTAATATACAGCTCCGGAAAAAATTAAGAGACCATTGGACCTTTTTCTTTCCTTTCCAAAAAAATTGAAAAGGAAGGTTTTGAGTGAGGAACAGAAGGGTTAAAATGAAGAGACCACTGCAAATTGAACTTTCATTTTCAACTTTTTTGGAAAGAAAAGAAAAAGGTGCAGTGGTCTCTTAATTTTTCTTTGTATGTACCATTTGTAAAGAAAACATGAGTGAGCAGGCAAAACACATGTCTTTTATTTCTTATGGGATTCACATTCAACTGTAGGTCATAACAGAATGGCACAATCATAAAACAAAACATGGCAACAAAGAAAAAAATGAACTGATCCCTGTTCAAAAGTCTGCATACCCTTAGTTCTTAATACTATGTATTGCCCCCTTTAGCATCAATGACAGTGTGCAGTCTTTTGTAATAGTTGTCTATGAGGCGCCAAATTCTTGCAGGTGGTATAGCTGCCCATTCTTCTTGTCAAAATGCCTCCAGGTCATGCAAAGTCTTTGGTCGTCTTGCATGAACCGTACGTTTGAGATCTCCCCAGAATGTCTCGATGATATTAAGGTCAGGAGACTGCGATGGCCACTCCAGAACCTTCACCTTTTTCTGCTGTAACCACTGGAGGGTCAACTTGCCTTGTGCTTAAGGTCATTATCGTGCTGGAAAGTCCAAGAGCGTCCCATGCACAGCTTTCATGCAGAAGAATGCAAATTGTCTGCCAGTATTTTCTGATAACATGCTGCATTCATCTTGCCATGAATTTTCACAAGATTCCCCATGCCTTTAGAGCTCACACACCCTCAAATCATCACATCAGTGAGCCACCACCATGCTTCACAGTGGGAATGGTATTCTGTTCACTATAGGCCTTGTTGACCCCTCTCCAAACATAACGATTATGGTTGTGACCAGAAAGCTCTATTTTGGTCTCGTCACTCCAAATTACAGTGTGCCAGAAGCTGTGAGGCGTGTCAAGGTGTTGTCGGGCATATTGTAACTGGGCTTTTTTGTGGCATTGGCCCATTAAAGGCTTCTTTCTGGCAACTCGACCATGCAGCTCATTTTTGGTCAAGTATGGTCGTATTGTGCTCCTTGAAACAACCACACCGTCTTTTTCCAGAACAGCCTGTATTTCTCTTAAGGTTACCTGTGGGTTTTTCTTTTTTTTTTTCTTTGTATCTCGAACAATTCTTCTGGCAGTTTTGGCTGAAATCTTTCTTGGTCTACCTTACCTTGGCTTGGTATCAAGAGATCCCCGAATTTTCCACTTCTTAATAAGTGATTGAACAGTACTGACTGGCATTTGCAAGGCTTTGGATATCTTTTTATATCCTTTTCCATCTTTATAAAGTTCCATTACCTTGTTACGAAGGTCTTTTCACAGTTGTTTTCTGCTCCCCATGGCTCAGTATCTAGCCTGCTCAGTGCATCCATGTGAGAGCTAACAAACTTATTGACTATTTATATACAGACACTAATTGCAATTTAAAAAGCCACAGGTGTGGGAAATTCTCCTTTAATTGCCATGTTCATCTGTGTGTGTCACCTTTTGTGTCTGTAACGAGGCCAAACATTCAAGGGTATGTAAACTTTTCATCAGGGCCATTTGGGTGATTTCTGTTATCATTATGATTTAAAAAGGAGCCAAACAACTATGTGGTAATAAATGGCTTCATATGATCACTATCCTTAAATAAAAGGTTTTTTGCATGATCAGTCATATTTTCAAAATCAATGCCAAAATATCACAATTTCTGCCAGGGTATGCAAACTTATGAGCACAACTGTAATGTTTTCCAAAGAATAAATAATTTTCACACAAGCATGTGGCTCCAGAAAGCAAACTTTGTAATCCATGGGACCATTCATGCCCATATCTTCAAGAAAACAATGCATGGTCCAGTTGAGCAATGTACAGTAGCAGAATTGAGAAAGATCAGATTTCTACCTCAACAGCTTGTGACACTGCCAAACAGTCACTGGATGACAATGGAATGGTGCCCATTGCAAAAGAGCACCATGTACAGTATATCTCCCACAGAAAGTGCCAATCCTGACTGGCTGAAAAGTGACAGACTCCATTTTTATCTTTTCTTATCCAGAAACGTACATGAGTCTAACTCCTGTTGCCACACCTAGAGATCAGTCAGACAACAGGCTGTGAGCCAGCCTGCTAACTTAGTGGAGTCTGTCACTAGCATAGCCGGAGTAGATGTAGACTGAGTAAGGCAAAACAATCTGGTGTTCACCATAGCAATTTTACTGGAATAAAGTCCTCCCCTATTTCCGTCATAAATAACAGTAATGAGTACTTAATGTCAAATATCAGTCACTTACCGTGGATATAAAAAGTCTACACACCCATGACAGGTTCTTGTGATGTAAAAGAATGAGACAAAGATAAAACATGTCAGAACGTTTTCCACCTTTAATGTGACCTATAATGTGAACAATTCAATTGAAAAACAAACTGAAATCTTTGAGGGGGAAAAATAAAAAACTCACAATAACCTGGTTGCATAAGTGTGCACACCCTTAAACTAATACTTTGTTGAAGCACCTTTTTATTTTATTACAGCACTCAGTCTTTTTGGGTAGGAGTCTACTAGCATGGCACATCTTGACGTGGCAATATTTGCCCACTCTTCTTTGCAAAAGCGCTCCCAATCTGTCAGATTGCGAGGACATCTCCTGTGCACAGCCCTCTTCAGATCACCCCACAGATATTCAATTGGATTCAGGTCTGGGCTCAGGCTGGGCCATTCCTAAACGTTAATCTTCTTCTGGTGAAGCCATGCTTTTGTGGATTTGGATGTGTGCTTTGGGTCGTGCTGAAAGGTGAACTTCCTCTTCATCTTCAGCTTTCTAACGGACGCCTGAAGGTTTTGTGCCAAAATTGCCTGGTATTTGGAACTGTTCATAATTCCCTCTACCCTGACTAAGGCCCCGGTTCCAGCTGAAGAAAAACAGCCCCAAAGCATGATGCTGCCATCACCATGCTTCACTGTGGGTATGGTGTTCTTCGGGTGATGTGCAGTGTTGTTTTTGCGCCAAACATGCCTTTTGGAATTATGGCCAAAAAGTTCAACCTTGGTTTCATCAGACCATAACACATTTTCCCACGTGCTTTTGGGGGACTTGATGTTTGTTTTTGCAAACTTCAGCCAGGCTTGTATGTTTTTCTTTGTAAGAAAAGGCTTTCGTCTTGCCACCCTACCCCATCGCCCATTCATATGAAGAATACGGGAGATTGTTGTCACGTGTAGCACAGAGCCAGTACTTGCCAGAAATTCCTGCAGTCCCTTTAATGTTGCTGTAGGCCTCTTGGAAGCCTCCCTGACCAGTTTTCTTCTCGTCTTTTCATAAATTTTGGAGGGATGTCAAGTTCTTGGTAATGTCTCTGTTGTGCCATATTTTCTCCACTTGATCATGACTGTCTTCACTGTGTTCCATGGTATATCTAATGCTTTGGAAATTCTTTTGTACCCTTCTCCTGACTAATATCTTTCAACAATGAGATCCCTCTGATGCTTTGGAAGCTCTCTGTGGACCATGGCTTTTGCTCTGAGATGCAACTAAGAAAATGTCAGGAAAATCGTACTAGAACAGCTGAACTTTATTTGTGATTATTCAGAGTCACTTTAAATGATGGCAGGTGTGTAATGACTTCTATTTAAAATGAGTTTGAATTTGATTGGTTAATTCTGAACGCAGCCACATCCCCAGTTATAAGAGGGTGTGCACACTTATGCAACCAGGTCATTGTAAGGTTTTATTTTTCATTTTTCCCCCTCGAAGATTTCAGTTTGTTTTTCGATTGAAGTGTTCACATTGTAGGTCACATTAAAAGTGGAAAAAGTTCTGACATGATTTATCTTTGTCTCATTCTTTTACATCACAAAAACCTGGCATTTTAACAGGGGTGTGTAGACTTTTTATATCCACTGTAGCTATTACTTCTAACTAATCACTTCCCTAAATGAGACCTGTCCTCCAGATTAGAAAACCCTACTGCAATTATGTTCGCACAGCTGCAAACTGTTGTGCTGATTAAAGAAGCAATAAAACTGGTCTTCTTTATACTAGTTGAGTATCTGGAGCATCAGCAATTGGGGGATTGATTACAGGCTCAAAATGGCCAGAAACAAAGAACTTTCTTCAGAAACTCATCAGTCTATTCTGAGAAATGCCAAGAAACTGAAGACACAACAAAGTGTACTACTCCCATGACAGAACAACGCAAACTGGCCCTAATAGAAAGAGGAGTGGGACGCCCTGGTACACAACTGAGCAGTAGGACAAATACATTAGAGTGTCTAGTTTGAGAAACAGACGCCTCACAGGTCCTCAACTGGCAGCTTCATTAAATAGTACATGCAAAACACCAGTCTCAACATCAACAGTGAAGAGGCGACTCCGGGATACTGGCCTTCTAGGCAGAGTTGCAAAGAAGAAGACATATCTCAGACAGCCCAATAAAAAGAAAAGATGAAGACGGGGCAAAACAACACAGACGATGGACAGAGGGAAAAAAAAATTGTTATGGACAGACGAATCACACGAATTTTAAGGTGTTCGGATCACAAAGAAGAACATTCTTCAGATGCAGACCAAATGAAAAGATGCTGGTGGACTGGTTGACACCATCTGTGGGGTGCTTTGGTGGTGGTAAAGTGGGAGATTTGTACAGCGTGAAAGGGATCTTGAAGAACAAAGGCTATCACCTTATTTTACAACGCAATGCCATACCCTGTGGATGGCGCGTGATCGGAGCCAATTTCCTCCTACAACACGACATTGACCCAAAGCACAGCTCCAAACTATGCAAGAACTATTTAGGGAAGAAGCAGTCAGCTGGTGTTCTGTCTATAATGGAGTGGACAGCACATTCAACGGATCTCAACCCTACTGAGCTGTTGTGGGAGCAGCTTGAACGTATGGTACATAAGAAATTCCCATCAAGCCAATCCAAGGAGGTGCTTCAGGAAGTATGGGGTGACATCTCTTCAGATTGCCTCAACAAATTGACAACTAGAATGCCTAAGGTCTGCAAGGCTGTAATTGTTGCAAATGGAGGATTCTTTGATAAAGCAAAGTTTGAAAGACAAAATTATTGTTTCAATTAAAAACCATTATTTCCAACCCATTTCCTATTAATTTTGCTATAGTTCCTATTCAAACTCATTTCATGTATGTTTTCATGGAAAACAAAGAAATTTGAAAGGGACCCCAAACTTTTGAATGGTAGTGTAAGTTTGTATCTGTGGTTTGCCTGTCCTCTGACAATTCAAAGTTACGTCTTGGTGTCACGCCTGAGGTCATCACGATTTTCACTGCTATGCAGCCTACACACAGCAGAACATTTGAATGAAGCCTTTGTTTCAGACATAAAGAAGTAGATGACAGAACATCTTTTACTTTTAAACTTTGAAAAAATTGAAATCCTCATTTTAGGTCCCCAGAAACAGAGAGATTTGCTGTCGGATTTGACAATGAACATTGAGGGTTGTATAGTTATGTCCAAAAAAATGTTAAGGCCCTCGCCGTTACTCTGGATCTCTCGTTTCACGAAAAGTGTCGAAAATATGTCATAGAATTATTTTTCCATCTGCATTACATTGCAAAAATTATGCAGAAAAGCTCATCTAAGCTTTTGTTAGTTTAGGATGAGGCTGTTGGAGTGCTCTTCCCTCCCTGATAAGACACTATACATTTTGATTAAAGTTACATATGGCTGCTACAATCTTGTCTAGAACCCAAAAAATAAATCATATTACTCTAGTACAAACATCTCTACACTGGCTGCTTGTTAAGGCTGACTTTAAGGTTTTCCCAGCAATGTTGACCTAGTCTTACTTTCTTTGAATAGGTCCAGCCCTACATACCAATCCCTACACTACGGACTCGAGATGCAGGCCTACTTACTGTTTCTAGTAGTCCTAAACAAACAGCAGGACACAGGACTCGCCGGTAGAGACCTTTTTTGTGGAATGCTCCGTTGATTCATGTGACTGACTTGAGTCTCATCCTTCTTTTCTGAAGACTCATCTGCTCAGTAAGGTCTACGATTTAGCTTAGTCCGGCACAGAGGTGTGAAGGTGAATGGCAAAGCACTGGGATATTTAAAGTCCACGTGGTTGTGTTGCACATCCAGTGTTTGATCTAGTTTTCCTGCTGTCACTGTCCACGCCCACCTGGTTTTTCCTCATGAAGTCCATCTGTTTGGGGCTGCTCAACTAGATTGCTGTCTAATGACTGGCCACACTCACCTGTATTTACTGACACACTGGTCATCAAAACATCCAAATATAATGATGTGGCCTTAAAATGTCATGTACTGTTATAATCTTCACCCAGCCAAATCCAAAGACTGGCCACCATATGTGCATCCATTTCTTGATCTTCTGGGTTTCAGGCTGGGTATTCGTACACGCAGTTTGTGACAACTGCTGATGTAAAAAAGGTTTTATGAAATATATTTCATCAATTGATTAATAAACATAGGGCATATGCATACATAAACAAAGAATATGTTACATGAATAAACTGCACTGTTCTGCTCAAACAAACAAGATGAATAAAGGGAACTATAATACTTAAACAAACACTAAGATGTATAAAGGGAACTGTAATACTTACTCAAACCAAAAGTTGCATGAATAAAGAGCACCATTATACACCATTATACAATAAGTTCCATGAAAAAGGAACACAATTATACAAAAGGAATGACATAAATAAAGACCACCATTATACATAAACAATTATATGAATAAAGACCACTATTTTTATAAACAAACAATAAGTAATATGAATAACAAGCCCTATTATAAATAAACGAACAATAAGTCACATGAATAAAGGGCCCTATTATAAAAAAACAAACATTAAGTCTTCTGAAAAAAGTGCTATTATAGAGTCTCACAAAGAGCACTACTAAACTGTACATAAACAAACAATGGCTCATGAATATAGATGAATATTACATATAAACAAGTCACATAAATACAACTTTTATATACCTGTCTTGAGTATGTGTACTTCTTAATGTTACATCAGGTGAGTGCCTGTCTTGAGTATGTTTACTTCTTAGTGTTACATCAGGTGAGTGCCTGTCTTGAGTATGTGTACTCCTTAGTGTTACATCAGGTGAGTGCCTGTCTTGAGTATGTGTACTTCTTAGTGTTACATCAGGTGAGTGCCTGTCTTGAGTATGTTTACTTCTTAGTGTTACATCAGGTGAGCGCCTGTCTTGAGTATGTTTACTTCTTAGTGTTACATCAGGTAAGCGCCTGTCTTGAGTATGTGTACTTCTTAGTGTTACATCAGGTGAGCGCCTGTCTTGAGTATGTGTACTTCTTAGTGTTACATCAGGTGAGCGCCTGTCTTGAGTATGTGTACTCCTTAGTGTTACATCAGGTGAGCGCCTGTCTAGAGTATGCGTACTTCTTAGTGTTACATCAGGTGAGTGCATGTCTTGAGTATGTGTTCTTCTTAGAATTACATCAGGTGAGCGCCTGTCTAGAGTATGCATACTCCTTAGTGTTATATCAGGTGAGTGCCTGTCTTGAGTATGTGTACTTCTTAGTGTTACATCAGGTGAGCGCCTGTCTGGCTGGGTTAACAGGGTTCTTAGGTAACCCCTGTCTTAATGTTACATTTCACATGAAGAATAATTCAATGAAAGACAACTATTACAATGTGCCTTTATACAAGACCACCTGTTGTTGGCTTCCAACAGAGACTACGATGTAGATTCCTTCTGAAAGAGGGTTATAAGCATTGTGCCTTTCCACAGGTGAATTCCACTGAGATTACCATTGCTGCATATGTCGACTCAATTGCAAAAGCCACTATGCCTACAACCCACTTTTCAGGCCTTACATTCTCCAACCCAAAAGGTGCAATTCAAAATGATGCGGCCACTAAAGTAGAAAAGGTTTCAGTCTTTCTATAAATGCTCTCTAAGCATGGTTACTTTGAAGGAAATTCATAAACAAACATTAAGTTACTGAAGTGAGACAGGTCTTCGCCGGGTGCCCGTACACTTGCTACTACATATCCGCTTCAACTCCTCCCTCTTTCAAACAATTTCATGCTCCAATTACAGCCCAACTGGTTCCTAGATAACAGGGAAACTAGGAGAAAACAGGATAATTTTGCTAAGATCCCATTTGAGTTGATTAACTGCTTGAATTAATTAATAACAAACAGGATAA
Organism: Esox masquinongy; assembly: GCA_016801175.1. Lineage (NCBI taxonomy): Eukaryota > Metazoa > Chordata > Actinopteri > Esociformes > Esocidae > Esox > Esox masquinongy. The sequence continues at coordinate 57,539 of JACXGI010002969.1, forward strand.
ATTGACCACAAATGAAATTTTGGTCTGAAATCTTGCCCACAATCCAATAATGGGGGAAAGTAAGTAAGTATCATTTCAATTACAGTGTAAGCTGTCTCAACCGTGGGTCAAACCTCTCTCTCCTGAACGTGGAGGCTTTGCGCCAGTATTCCTGGAAGAGGCCTGGGACTTGAACACAGGCGATTACGGAGGTAATTTGGATGAAAGCCCACTTGAGTTGGCCTGGCCCTGTGATACTATCAGCTTTACAATTAACCAACACAAACAGATAACCTCCACATCTCCGCTAGCAGTAGCACTTCTAATCGCCTGCTACTGCTGTTATTGCCCAACACACACACACACACACGCATGCACACACACACGCACACACAAACACACACACATACACACATACACACAAAATACACTGCAGGGATTTCTGTCCAATTAACATGCATGCAAAGCAATTTAGAGCCCAACAAGATGTTTTTGTCTGGCTGCTCCAGGGTAATTTAACTACTCTTTCTCTCCACAACACTGGGATTGGAGATGGAGGGAGAGAAGGGGGGTGATGGAATGGATTTCTTGATTAAAACTCTCCTTTTCTTCCACTTTTGCACTGGCAGGCGTGGGGTCGCGTATCGTGACATACAGCCAACATACATGGAATCCATATGTATTAATACAGACCCAGGCATCATTGTTAATTCCTTTTATTAGCCTTCTCCTCCCATGCTAAGATTTAATTTGTGGTCATCCTTTAGCCGGCTGCTGCAAGGATAAATTCAATTGAGGTTTTTTTTCTTCCCACAGCGATATCGCTGTCATTCATGTCTGACTGGTCTTTAACATGCGGCTCAATAAATCAACAAAGATTACAAACACGGAAACTGATGGGCCATCAAACAGGGTCTTCCCTTTGCTCTGTCTCCTCTCTCTTCTCTCCACTCTCTATCTCTTCTCAATCTTACTTTTCCATTCTTTGCTGCTCTTTGCTATTCCACCTTTCCTTTGATTTTGACAGAATGGAACTATTTCCTTTTCTGGGCAGACAGAGAATTACTCATCTGCATTCCTTCATACATGCACATTCATACACTACTGCATGTTCTTTATCATTAGTATAACACACACACACACCCAGTAGAGAACAATTGCCTTACAATGAAAATCATATTTTCCCTAACCTCTCAACCTCACCCTGATAACCTAACCACAGAAATCCCCATTCCTAACTCTAAACTTAAACATAACAAACTCCCTAACTCTTAATCTTACCCTGAACCTAATTCTAACCCTAAACCAAATCTTAATATTGCTGTCAGGACTTTTGGGGACTTCTGTTACTCACTGGTGTAGCAATGCAGACACACAGACACGCACACAGACACACGGACACACACATAGACACACGGATACAGACACACACAGACACAAACACACAAGGACACACACACACACAGGCACACACATAGACACGCACGCAGACACAAACAGTGCAGATTTAACTGGCAGGTGATATGTGAGCTAAGAAGGAGAGGGGGAGAGAAAGACTGAGCAACAGACAATATTGAAATAATTATTAAAAAGAACAACAGCAGGCCTATCTCCTCCTTGTCAGTCTTCCAGCCCTCCCCATCCTCTGTTTCTACACATAATTAAACCAATAGTCAGATTCAATTAGCCAGCCTTTCTCCCCTGCACGCCTTTATGCAAAAACTAATTGGTCAATTAGCCAATTAACATGTGAGCAGGTCTTTGTGTTAACGAGGCTTTAACAAGCAGCAGTAACCCTGAAGTAATGACAGACATAGAACACTTTCTACACCCATCTAATAAACTGTTGCCACACACACTTGCTCGCTTACACACACAAACACACACACACACACACACACACACACACACGTAATAAGTGGTGACTGTGTTATACACCAGCTCACAAATCAACCATATTTGTTTTTACTGTATCTCATACACAGGCACAGATAGTGTATACACACACTGGGTCACTTGCTGTAATAACGCATGTCTGTTCCATCTCCTGTAGAAATATGACTGAGAGAGCTTTTGTAATGGCTCCTGCTTCAAATAAACAGACACACACATCTCTGCTTCCCTCTGCCCTAAATCAAGCGGGAATACGCTACAGTATACCTCTTCACTGCCAATAGATGTGTACATGTGTGCCAGAGAGAGAACAGGCGAGACAGAACCAGAGTGTGTGGGTCAGTGTGGTATGAGATTTGATGTTCTCTACATTCACAGACACAACTGCTTCCTCAAAAAGTTGGTTGACTGGGATGAGGAGGGAGGGGGATGGAGGTGTTGGGTGATGAGTGGGAAGAGAGAGATGGGGAGATATTGGATACAAGGGCTGGTAGGTGAGGGTAGAGGGAGGGAGGAGAGCAGGGGATAGTTTAGGTTTAAGGTATCTTGTCACCCATAGCTCCCCATTTCTCTCCTCCCACTCTTCACTCAACATTATTAACACCCTCCTTCCCTGTTCCAGTCAACCAGCTTTCAGAAGAAGCTGTTGTGTCTAGGAAACAAGTGGTGAGTATCAAAACTCATACAAAACTGACACACTCCTTCTCGTTCTTTCTCTTATTTTCTCTCAACTACACACATGCAATCCTCTTTTGGCAGTGGGGAAGTATACTGTAGTGTATATTCAGATATATTTGAAAAAGGTAAATTATTCTATTTTGTACCTACCTAGGTTGTAAAACACATTTTATTTTCTAAATCATCCATGGAAGACCATTTTAGAACAATTAAATTCATTAGCTTTTTAAAAATAATAAATTAATAGAAAAGGCCTACAATTTAGGGTTTACGGTTTGGAAAAGGTTGAGATTTCATTTGGAATTTGAGGTCGAACTGACAATTATCCCATTTCTCCCAGGTTATATTTAGATTTCCTTTGGATCCTCAACCACAACACTAGCCTGTCTACCTACATGTAATACTGCTCATCATTGCCCCTAGTGGACGGTTTTTAGGTCATATATAGACATTTTCCCCCACCTGCACAAACGTCACATTTTGAAAAGATCTGGTGTAATGCCTCTGGTGTCAGAAAGGGTCCAACTAGGAGCGGTCTCTGATTGTCAGCAAAGGGCCCAAAAAAGGACCTTTTATTTTACACACAGCCTGGTAGCAGGGAATTCCCTGTCAGAAACAGCACTGACCTCCTTGAGAAAGTTTATTTTCATGTGCAGTCACTCTAAACAATCCCTTAAAAGGGAGCACAGATGTTTATAGGCATTCACAAACCACACACTGCCTCTCTGACACACACACACACACACACACACACACGGGCACATGAAAGGAACTTTACAAAGGCGAGAGAGAGGCGTGTGACAGAGGGATGAGGGAAGTGGAATAAGACAGAAACCAGGGATTAGATCTAAATCACTTAAAACTAAAACCGGAATTAAATTATCACAAAAACCAAACAACCCATATTCACATGAATCATAGTTGGGATTTAAACCTGAACGATGTGTACAGTGGAATCATTTATGAATGGCTGGTTGTGGATTCATGTCAATATCCAAGGGATGCGTGTGAGGTAACTGCGGTACTATATCTTTAAGCTGTGATAGAAAAAAAACCCTGGGAGGTGTATGTGCCTTAACATGGTGAAAGTAAGACGCTTTGTGTTTTAGACCTGTGTGTTTTAAAAGGCTCATTAAAGCGCTGCCCTCTGACTGGCTGTCTACCGAGCCACAGTGTTTTAGTGTAAACACACACTCATCTTTTCCCCTTACAAGGACATGCGCACCGAATGCTGTAGAAACATCACAGGCACTTTATTGGTGTGTGTGTGTGTGTGTGTGTGTGTGTGTGTGTGTGCAGAGGTGTGTCATGTGTGAAGAAAATAA